>JASDQU010013704.1:190270-225112 GCA_032191745.1 Picea mariana
TAAGTGTATACATAAATTAATGTTCATTGTAGGGACTACTTCATCAATAATTGAATAAGTAAGATTAGTGATAGTCCCCCATAATCATCTAAGATGACAATATTCATCAAGATCATCAATAGTAGCTAAAGGCTAATCACCAATATGAATCCTTCAGTACATAAACATTGATTAACAATAGTTTCCAAGGTTAACACTGGTAATATTTGTTGGGTTGTTATATTCTTTATAGTGAAAGAACAATCAACCAACTGGCTAGTCGAGGTGGATTGAATGGGTGGTGAATTGACTGATGGGTCAATTCAATTTGATGGTTAAGTTGAGGGTCAAGTGGTGGACCAGAAAGTCAAAGGTAAAGTGGTCGAATGGAAAGTTGAAGTTCAAATTGGTCGACCAAAAGGTTAAAAGGTCAACTGTCAAGAGGTCAAGTGGTAGTCAATTGTAGCCCGACTAGGTAGTCAACAGGTAGTTGACTATAACGAAATCCCAAGATTCATTAGATTGTATCAAATCATCTGCGTGGATCTATAACCATTTTTGGGAACCATGATTTAGGTTTTTGCATGTAGAAGATCCTATAAATATGGCTTGTTGTAATTGTAATAAGTTGTTGTTGCTAGTAGTAGATTRGTCATGTAGATGTAAGTTGAATTGGGTGCAGGGTTGTTCTTTTGTAAAAKAAGAGAGTAGRATGACTATTGTGTCTTAGGTGTAGAACAATATTATTCATGCAACTCTTTATTATATGAATGAATAAGACAACAAGAGAGTAGGATACTCGCAAAGAATGTTGGTTTTCCTGGTTAAGGGTTTCAAGGGTAACATCTCCATGTATTATGTGTGTTTGTCATTGATTATTTATACTTAATTTTTTCCTCTATTTCCTGGTTGATTTAGTGTGAGTGTTATTTATCTACAATTGGTATTAGGGTTTCTTTGATACAAGTTCGTATCAGAGCAAGGTGAAGAATATCTTGGATCTGAGCCAAACCTAGTTCTAGTGGGAGTTGTAAGTTAGTGATATTTAATTTGTTCTTGAAAGAATGGAAAGCAATTTGAGGATAGAAATCAAAAAATTAAATGGCCATAATTTTGAGCTTTGGAAGCTTAACATGAAATATCTCCTTGTAGATTGAGAATAGTGGGTAATTGTGAGTCCCAAAATAATTATGACGAGTATGTCAAAGGAAGAGTGGGAGAAAATTCAGAGGAGGGTAAGGAGTACGATTTGACTTTGTCTTATAGATTTGTTATTGTTGAATTTCTCTAGTGAAGATTTTGCAACAAAACTATGGGACTAGTTGGGAAGCTTGTATGAATTGAAATCCCTGGTAAACAAGTTGTTTCTTCGGAAGAAACTATATTTTCCAAGGATGAGTAAAGGGAGATTATTAACAGAGAAAATAAATGCATTCAATATTGTAATTAGTGAGTTATTGTATGTGGATCTCAAAATCACTAAGAAGGAGAAATGTATCAGCATGTTATGTTCTTTTCCAAATTCGTGGGATAGATTAGTCATGTTTATTGGGAGTAATTCAACCACATTAACACTTGAAGACATGGTTTCATCCTTGTTGTCAGAAAAAATTAGGTGGAATAACATGGAAGGAATGACTAAGGATGTCTTGATGGTGAGAGATCAACCAATTGATAGAGATAAAGGAAAACTATTCAATAGAAAGCCTAAGTCGAAGGGTAGATCTAAATCCCCAGTTCAGTCAATGAGAATATGTTGGAATTCAACAAAGTTGGGAATTACAAGAGTGATCCAGGTGGATATCGGTGGCCATGCACCTTCTCCATTGAATCAATGTTTTCGAGCCTATGGTTTTGATAAACCGTGATATTCACCCTTTTGATGGGGAATGTAATGTAATTCCATCTCCTTTAGTAATGTAATGCAATTCCTACAACATTAATGCATCAAACCCGTTAGGACTCCACAGTTAAGTATTCTTGGGCTAGAGTAGTACTGGGATGGTAGACCTACTAGGAAGTCCTAGTGTTAGACATTCCTATGGAATTTTGTAAACTTAGACCAATTTATCCCACATGCATCATGGGAATTATTCTCTTCTCACTCTCTCATATATAATCAAGGTGAAGGAGATATTTTAAGCATGCAACAGAGTGTGATGTAATGCTTATTTGTGAATGAGTGTATTCGACATCTCTTTATCTTCAGAGATAATATACCACCATTCTAACAAGTTTGTGTTCTACAATGTTTTTCTATTTTATTCATTAATAGAAGTTGTGTTTCACTGTATTTATTTTTTCTATGCTATTGTTTTGTTTATATCTCATTTCGTTATTCATATAATTTGAATCAGTGGTATCAAAGCATTTGTCTCCTTGTTTCTTCTCAAAGAATGTCCCCAATGAGGTCAGGATATAGAGAGTTGGGTCTTAAGCTAGTTTTTCTTGAGGAAAACTTCTCTCTCTATCCCAAGTGACCTCCCACATAAAAAAAAAGAGAGATGATATAATAGAAGATCCTTTCAAGACATTTCTCAAGGAATCCCTTGGGTTATAGAGGAATGAGATAATGTATAAATTCACTCATATCCTTCGAAAACTACTGATGGCAACCGAGGAATCTTCAACAAGAAGCCATTTCAGAGGTACGACACCAATAAAGGTACAAGTAAATTTTGATATCCCCTTATTTGAAGGCTAGATAGATGGGGATTCTCTGGAAAAATGGTTGAATATGATAGAAGTTTATTACTCTGTCCCAAAATTTTACAAGAGTGAAAAGATCACCTTCATGCTCCTTAAATTCCCCATGTCAAAGCTTAGTGGGAAGTTTACTGGGAGAGATACACCATGGATGAATCTACACCATTTAGGAGAGAACCCACTTGGGAAGCCTTCGTAGATTCCCATAAGGAGGAATTATACCCGATCAAAAACTATGATGACCAATACATAAGATGGAAAATTTTGTATCATAAAAGAGACTAGATAGTGTTGGAATACACTAACATATTTCCTACCTTGCACTCAAGAATGGGTATCAAATAATCTGAGCGTCAACCGGTTTTGAGGTGCCATAGTTGTCTGCATAGGTACATTCAAACAAATATGGATTTCTTGGAAATATCCTAATTGAGAGTTTCTAATTAATATGTAGTCAAAATTGAGTAGAAATTCAAGTAATGGAGTAAGAGGGAGTTTAGGTTTGAAAATATGCCACAACATAAGCATGGAAAAGGAAACCCTAACTCATAGAAATAAGGACAAAGCATGTAGAGTCAATCTCAATAAAATAAGTCCAAGTAATCGACTAAGAAAGGTGATTGGAAGTCTAATAAAGACACTGAAAAGTGGTGTGAGTTCCACAAAACCCCCTGGAAAAAAAATAATGAATGCGATTGTTGGCCCTTGACCAATTTTTGGAGATCCTTGGTCAGGTTTGACCTATTTTGGGACTTCGATAGAGTGTCAAAGGAGGAGCGCAAGTCGAAGTGGAGATCGCGGGATCTCGACCCATTTTTAGGGTATTTTTGGGTTTTGGGCTTAAGTAACAGGTATGGGATGTCGGCTCATGGGTTTACCCATGTTTAGGCCCTTTTGTAATGTATAAATAGAAATCTAGGCGATGTAAGTAAGTGTGCAAAAGTGTGTGATGCTAAGTGCTAAGTGCAAGTGATAGTTGTACATGCTTTGTGCATACTGTGTGAGACTTGTAAGGCTAAGTGCAAGTAATTGTAAGAGACTGTGTAAGGGATTTTTGTTGTAACCTGGCTTGAGGAAGGAGGATCTGGCGAGGTACGCACAAATCTCATGTCCTCTGCAGTGTAGGATTTTGATGCTATGTGCCTGTAAGAAGCTTGACAAGAAGGTAATAAAGAAGAGAAGAGTTGGTGGACTTAGCCCCAGGCTGGGGGTGAACCACGTATATCCTGTGTTATGGTTTCTTTGTGCATTTCAATTATTGCTTTGTGCCTTTGATATGATTTATGCTTAGTGTTGTTATATTTATGAATGTTAGAAGCATCTGATATAATAACTTAGTGCTCAGTGATGTGAATGAATGCTAGATCTTATCTGTTTATTTATGCTAAGTGCTTGAATGTATTGAATCTTGTTGAATATTGCATTGCGTTGTAATTAGGGTTTATTTGCGTTGTCAACAAAGGTTCATTACTAATGAATGACAATTGCTAAGTGCTTTCTTAGAGTATTTTAAGCACATATCTGTGTCCCAACTAAGGTTTCAGACACTCGAGTCCTGCAACCACCCTTGCCTCTACCTCGAGTGAGACTTCATCTGCTTCGCAGGTGTTGTCGAAAGGGCTGGTAGTTAGGGTTTTTTTGGTGCATTGTTGAAGCGTTGAACCCTGGGTCTACCCCTGTGCCAACAAATGGTTTTGTTGCTTGGACCTAAAACTGTGATTGTTGGGAACTGAGGAAAAGAAAGAAAGCTATGTGCATAGATCTGTTGCTTCAGTGCACATTATTATACTTGACTTTTGAAGATATGTGCTAAGAAAGGAGGCAAATCTGAAGAAAAGAGGTAATATCTGAAAGCTTTGTGCCCTGATAAAGGTAAAGTGAATTTTTTTTTATTAAAGAGGTAAGATCTGAAAACTTTGTACTCTGTTAAAGGTAAGATAAGTGGAAATTTTTTCTTCAATAGTATGGATCTAGGTATGTTTGATAAAAAAATTCCTAGTCTGAAAACTAGGSCAYARTTAGAAGAAAGAAGGTTTGATATGAGTAGATCTCATAGAAATAATGAAAGATATGTTATTTCTATGCATAGAAAGAATGTTTGGACTAACAAATGGATGCCCGATCCTAGGAAGAATTTTTGCAGGTTAGTTACTATGATCCTAGTGCGCAGTACAAGAAAGGATAGGGATAATTTAAGAGAAAGAGAGGATTGACCCTTTGTTATAGTTGTAGAAGACCAAGCCATCTTGCTAAGGATTTTCTTGATAGAAAACCTAGCTGTATTTGTTGTAAAGATATGGACCATGAAGTTTTGGATTTCCCTAGAAAAGAAGAAGAAGCCCTAGAACAGAAAAATCAAGCATTAAAATATTTCATGACTCGGAGAATAGCGCACTTGATAGAGGAACATGAGAATAGGTCGAAGACTAGAGACTTGGGTGTTGAAGTTGAAAGAACATGAGAAAATAGAGCACTTACCCCAGACAACGAAGAATTGTTACCCTTAAACCTTATGAAAGATCATCAACAATGCGAAGTTATTATGCCAAGAGAAGATAAGAATCAGAATGGGAAGAGGAACCCAGTAACACAAATCACAGGGAAGAATTCTAGAAAGCTCAGCAAGAAGAAAGCAAAGTTGGAGAAATTGCAAGAAGCTTCAGAAAGAACTTTGCAAAAGGAAGGTCTCCATAATTTGAACTTCGCCGGAATATCATAGCAACTCAGATTGACACTTTTCCATGGCGGAGCGATATAATTGTTGGAGGCATTATAATTGTTAGATTGACGTTCCTGAACGGTTAGAAAAACAATTATGATCAGAAATCTCCCCATCAGACTGTTGGGATCGTGTCATAACGAACAAAACTGCATTGATGAAGGCTTCTTGTCCATTGGAAGGATTTGTTACATCGTTGTCTACTTATCCTGTCGACTGTTGCGACGAGCACACTTTCATGAATTGTATCCAACTAGAGAACTCATTATTATTGTGTTGTGCTTATTGAGACCTTTCCATCCATTCTATTGCATTGAGAAATTTTTCATCCACGTGAGATATGTGATCTCGAGCGTGCATGTCAAACAAGCTCAGCGTTGTGGATAAGTTAGTAGAGGAAATTTTAATCGATCTAATGGAAGAGAAAGTGATGTCCACAGGAGTTCAAGCCTCATCAGAGAGAGGAGTGCACGCCCCCCCATCGACTGCTCGCGGATCCAGACCATCCCAAGTTGTAGAAGAGAAAAGGACTAAGCATAGAGATGACTTAGCAAACACGAAGTTAATCCCATCCATCCTGCCCGACTACATCCCACCTCTGGATGGTGTGGTGAGTCGTGATAGTGTGCCGAGGGATTTCAACTACACAGTTATCACGACGTACCTCCCAAAGGGGATATGTGTAGTCAGACTGCAAATGGAGAGAATTCCAACTCTGAAGATCAGTGACCATAATCTAGGAGACCGCAAGACCTATGGCATGCTCGTGCCTCACAAGTACTTGACCAAGATGAAGCGAAAGAAATCAAAAATCATTCCCCAACCATGGACCATGAACATTGCGCAGTCCATTATCCTGAATGTAATGAAAATCTCACATTTTAGAAGGCACCAGAAGGTTAATGTGTGTGTTAAAATCCCGTTTTCATGCTTCAACGATGGTTACTTATGGATAGACAAATGCATCACCGTCAATCCGACGCTGATCCATAGGATCATTGACCTAAGTATGCAAGGACTCGACCCACATGACTTTTACCCAGGGAAGGTTGTAGATCAGGCCCTGGCACATAGGATTAAAGATACTTATGGAGATGTAGAGAAGGGAAAGAGAGGCTAAAAGGTAGCCTCCATTCAGAATGGAATATTGCGCCTTGCTTTCTAGTTGATCGTTGGTAAGCTAGTATGGAAGAATAGACCCACGCAGGTCACGGGGTTTGTCATTGACCTTGTGGGAAAGTGTGTGGAGGGATTACAGATGAACTGGGCTAGTTACTTAGTCAACCAGATAGAAGTGGATTTTCGCGAAGGTTAGGATCATGGCTATGAGTTCCACTTTAGTTAGCTCATGATCCTCATCTCATTTACATCTTGGGAGATGCCGGAAGGTGCGAACTTCCATGACATTGAGCCATTTGAGCTGCTTGCTGTGAAGTTTACCATGTTCTGGTATTCGATTGATATGGGAAAAAAGTGGCAGTCAAATGCATTATTCCATACCTACTACCTAGAGCTAAAATGAGCTATTGAGTCGTTCCCCTGTATGACACCGAACACTCTGGACAGATTCAGGCCCCCAATGAAGTTCCTCTTAGATAGGCATTTTATATATATCACTGCGTGCAGACGAGAGTAAAGAAGAGTTGCAGTCACACTATAAGATCACCGAGGAAGATCTGGAGGAGATCACTAAGGAATGGATTGCATAGTACCTTATACAAATCGACTACATAGAATTGTCTAGCCTAGAATTCATTGGAAACCCGGTGGTTACCCACAAAGAGTATGATGCACCTAGTAATAGCAGGAAGAAAAATAAATAAGAGGTATAACAGCTAGACAACGTCTCAGAATAAACTTCTTCAGACTCACCTGGTGGAGGAGGTGGTGACGAAGTGGAAAAAGAAGAGAAAGAAGGGGAAGAAGATAAGCAGAAGCAAGGAAAAGTAACACAGCCACAAAATCCCCCTAATGATGCAGATCCACTGAAGAAAAGAAAGGTTTCCCCCATGAAACCTACATCGCGAAAGAAATCCAAAGCTAGTAAGCCGAAGCTATAGACTGTGCTCATAGTGGATGACTTCGACTTCATTATCGTAGCTGTGTCATATGCCTCAAAAGATATTTTGCATAGAACCGAAGTAAAAAAAGAGGCTATGTATGATAGAATTGAAACAAGCCCTTCAATCCAACCGCGTAGCACCCACTGCACCCCCTCCATTAGATGAAATAGAGTTGGGAGATGAGCCTGCCCAAATCCATAGAATAGATGATGCCATTGAAGCTCGCCTTCGTTGCATGCAGGAAGAGAAATACCAGGCCACAATGGCTTTGAAGAAAGAACAAGGAGAGGTGATAAAACAATGCAGGGTTGCGCAGTAGGAGAAGGATGCCCTCCAAACAAAGTTTGAACAGTAGAAAGTGCAGATCCAACAAGAGAAGGAACAATTGCTCATGAAACAGATTGGAATCAAAGAAGTAGTCAACAAAGAACTCCTCTCTGTGATGGGCTTAGAACAATTAGTCGAATACCCAGTAGAGAATCAAGTTCCAAGGCTAGTTGAAGCCATTCAGAAGCCTCAACAAATAATAATAGATCTATAGCTTCAAACAGTGCTAAGCACTCCGCAGGATGTGTAAGATCAAAGAGAAGCAACTAATCAGAGCGCAGTTGAGAGAATCAAGGCCTTCACCATGGAATGTAAACAACTAAGTGATCGCAGTGCGCAGATTTATGGGAGACTCACTAAGGATCCCGCACTAAAGACATTGGAGTTACAAATCCAGGAAGCCAAGCAACAAGCAGCAATAGTTTAGGCACAGTTGAAGCTCTTGTCAGTAGTTGAGAGAATGAAACAATCCCAGGAACAATGCATTTTCCAACATAAAGTCCATACCATACAAAGAAAATTCATGGAAGTGACTCAGAGGCTCCATCCAAGGCAGGACGCAGCTTGCCAACTATTCGAAGATATTGAAGCACAAGGAGAAGAACTAGAACAAGTATTCACTACAATTGAGAAACAATTGGAAGGACCTATTAATGAGGCAGTTCTTCAGGAGTTCGTCGAGCAGGAGGCCTTGGCACAACAACAGGTCGAAGAATCTTGATCCAAGCTTGAGTATTTTGAAGAAAAATTAACCAAAGAAAAGTGACTCGGGATGAGTCATAGCTGAGTGTTGGGGACCTGTTGGCCCTTGAACAAGTTTTGGAGATCCTTGGTCGGTTTGACCTATTTTTCAACTTTGACAGGCTATCAAAGGCGGAGCGCAAATCGAAGTGGATATTGCGGGATCTCGACCCCTTTTTAGGGAATTTTTGGGTTTTGGGATTATGTAACGGGTATGGGATGTCATCCCATGGGTTTACCCATGTTTAGGCCCTTTTGTAATGTATAAATAGAAAGCTCGACGATGTAAGTAAGTGTGAAAAAGTGTGTGATGCTAAGTGCTAAGTGCAAGTGATAGTTGTACATGCTTTGTGCATATTGTGTGAGACTTGCAAGGCTAAGTGCAAGTAACTGTAAGAGACTATTTAATGGCTTTGTGTGGTAACCTAGCTTGGGGAATGAGGATCTGGCGAGGTGCACACAGATCTCCTTTCCTCTGCAGAGTAGGATTTTTATGCTATCTGTCTGTAAGAAGATTGACAAGAAGATAATAAAGAAGAGAAGAGTTGGTGGACGTAGCCCCAGGCTGGGGGTGAACCATGTATATCTTGTGTTATGGTTGATTTGTGCATTTTGATTATTGTTTTGTGCCTTTGATGCGATTTATACTTAGTGTTGTTATCTTTATGAATGTTAGAAGCATCTGATATAATATATTAGTGCTCAGTGATGTGAATGAATTCTAGATCTGATCTATTTCTTTATGCTAAGTGCTTGAATGTATTTAATCTTGTTGAATACTATGTTGCATTGTAATTAGGGTTTATATACGTTGTGAACAAAGGTTAAGTATTAATGAATGATAACTACTAAGTGCTTTGTTAGAGTATTGTAATCACAAATATGTTTCCCATCTAAGATTGCAGACACTAGAGTCTTGCAACCACCCCTGCCTCTACCTTGGGTGAGACTTCATCTGCTTCACAGATGTTTCCAAAAGGGTCGATAGTTAGGTTTTTGTTGGTGCATTGTTGAAGCGTTGAACCCTAGGTCTGCCCCTGTGCCAACAATCACTCAAAATAGTCATTGGTGGCCGAACTCAAAGAAAAAGAATCAAAACTTAACTTGGAATCTGATTCAGAGAAGAATAAAGGGAAATATATCATCGATGAAAAACCTACTACTACCATCACAACCAGAAAAATAAAACCAGAAGAACCATAGGAGCATGAGTAGGGGGATCACCTTTTCCACTTGCAGATGTCGTTAAAGGGGACCCATCTACATTTCATCATTGAGAGTGGAGTCAAACGAAATTTATCTCATTTAAGGTTGTCAAGAGATTTAAGTTTCCAATGATGTCACACCCCCAACCATACACCATTGGATGGTTGATCCAAGGATGAGACATTCACGTCATACAACAATGTCGCTTGTCCTATAGCATCAATCCATTCAAGTATGAGGTTTTGTGTGATGTTTCCCCACTTGAATTTTTTGATGTTATTTTAGGACAACCAAATAAATGGAAATGTCATGCTATCTATGATTCTCATCCCCGCAGTGTCAGTATTACTCTAGGAGATCATCTCTATAGGGTACTAGATTTAGATATGACTGTTTCCACTTCATTGATTTAAAACAAATAGTGTCGCAAAGTAATTGCTCATACCACAAAGTTTTCCATCTTCATGATATAGTTGGAAGGTGAACAGAAGGTCATTGTGACCTCTAAAACATCATCCAAAGACCTTTACATACACCAAAATCAAGTGAACAAGATTGTAGAGGAGCACAAATATATTTTTTCTTCACCTACAAAGGTGCCTCTACACTACCACATACATCATTCCATTGGCTTGGTGTTTGATGTTCCCTTACCCAATGGTTCAATCTATATATAATCCCTTCTATAGAATGAGAGTCTTCCATATGTTCAACATATCTCCATTGGTCATGACCCTTTTCAGGTGTGCTTTGGGCTCCAACCATTAACCTCCATTAATATATCTCTTCTTGCCACATATTCACTAATAGAGTCCTCCCACACTCATACCAAGGTAGATTTTGCAACCATATTTGTTGAATATATCCATCACCTCTATCAATAGGTTCATGAAAACTATCCACATGCCAAGTACAAGTAGGAAATCTACTTCAACAAGGCAAGTGGCTCACCAAAGTTTAGATTCTAAAAAAGTTTCCACATCTCCCGAGGGAACTTTATGCAGTGGGGACCATTGCTTCCTAAGAGGGAAGGATTGATACATGTGGATCTCGATGTCCATCCACCTTCTCCATTGAATCAACATATCTGATCATGTTTTTCTAATAAATCATGATATTCACTCTTTTGATGGGGAATGTAATGCAATTCCATCTTTGTTTGTAATGTAATGTAATTCCAACATCGTTAATGCATGATATCCCATTAGAACTCCATAATTAAGCATGATTTGGATAGAGTAGTACTAGGATGGTCGATCTCCCAATAAGTTGTAGTGTCTTACATGCCTAGGGAATTTTGTAAACTTATACCAATTTATCCCACATGCATCATGGGAATTATTCTCCTCTCACTTTCTTATATATAATCGAGGTGAAGGACGTCCTTTAAGCATGCAATGGAGTGTGATGTAATGCTTATTTTTGAATGAGTGTAGTCGATATCTCTATCTCTTCATAGATAACTATTGGTAACCCCACATGAGTTTGATATTTAAACAAGAAATTGCATTTTTTGTAGTTGCCTTCACCTCGATTTCGTAAACTTTTTTGAGAATTTTGAGATAATTATTGGGTTAAGAAATATTTTGATTAATTTCTTATTGTCTGCACTTTCATTTTGTTTTATGTTTGATTCATGACTGTAATCATGCATCAAACATAAAACCTATCTTGGTGTTATAATTTGTATGCCTCAGAATGCATCCTTTTGAAGGTCACCATGCTTACATGAGATCTAAATCTAATGTTTGAATGACTTATTTTTGTTTTGGGGTTTTAATCTAGATATTGTATGGTTCGATAGTTTGTGTTCAATTTATTAAGAGCCTTTGATACATTGGTTAGTCCTCTCGTGAATTTAATGGTCATATCAATAGACATTCAAATGAATACATGCATGTTGTACTCGCATCCTTAACTCACCTCATTGGCTTAACGTATTAATGATCCATTCATTGCATACATAGGGTTTCGGTACTATGTATGTCTAGCTCTCATTACAAAGCATGGTCAAGCATTTAAGTTCAAACCCTTGGTGTTTACTCCCACTACCTGTGCTATGATAACACACAGGCTTTGTTATGGTCATTTCTCCACTATCCATTCAGATTTGTTCCTGTTGCTCCTACCATTCAAACCTAAAACTATTTTGAGTTATCCCTGTTACATTCTGGTTGCATTTTCCATGGCTCCTGTTGTTCACTTGGAGCCAAATGGGTTCCAGGATTTACCCTCTCATGACGATGCGATTCGGGACTTAAAAAAGCCAAGGCTGGGATGTTTTCCTATAAATATTTGAAGGCTATAACCTCCAGGTGGCACAGGATTTCACACAGACCTTCGATGGCTGCAGAGCAAAAATTGGGGACACATAGTTAGAGTTAACCAAAGTGTTTGTAAGTGAAGCAATAGGGCTTCCATCAAAGGGTGAAAAATGGTTCAAAAACACCCAAATTGAAGGAGTACCTTGAAGCCTGTTTATGACATCCCAAAAGATCAATTGTTGTGAAAAAGGTATTTCCATTTCCCTAGTTAAACCTAGGTGGCATAGCTTGTTATTGATTCTTAAACAATTCATGACCTGTGAAGGGCGATACGGATTGGTCTTCCTCTACCACATCCGCTTACTCATGCATTTCATTGGTTTTGAATTAGACATGCCATTTTATTTGTTGAGAAGTCTCTATAAAATGTCCAAAATATATAAGAGACAAAGTGTTGATTCAAGTCTGTTCCATCACATATTGATTAATATTTTGTTGATTCATCACTTTTCGACCCTGGGCGACTATTGGGATAATTTTTTGATAAGGAACAGTTTTTCTCAGACTGTTCCTATAGTAAACCCTAACTTAGACAAGTCACTGATTGAAAGCCAGCTTGGTATTTCAATCAATGGACCAGACTCTCTTAACAGAAACCCTTTAGACGCATCAATGCCAAGTAAGCCTTCATCTGCAGAATTTCCTGAGAAAGAGACTGTTGAATTGGGGGTAATTGACCCTCTTATGCCTAAGATTGATGCTATCCCGAATGCTATTGTGAAGTCGGATGTTGAGGAACCTTGTAAAGCAATGAAAAAGAACTGCACAGACTTAGGATTCAAGAACAAAAATGCAGGTCGTCTAATTTCAAGGAAATTGAGGAACTGAAATGATGCTCATCTGAGCTCAATCGGTCTGATCGAGGTCAATGAGGTGTCAGATCCTGAAATAAAACATTTTCTATTTTTGGAAGATCTGGAATGTCAAGGTTACAGGAAGAAAGTTATTATGCCTACTAAACCTTATGACTTTGTGACAATTTTTCCACCATGCCTCAAAGGTAAGGAGGGGTTCTCTTGTATTAGGAATGATCAAAATCAAATAGCAGGTAAGGTGGAGACACCCATTTTTGATTGTGAACTCCATAGACTTGCCATTCCTCTTATACAATGTGATATTTGTTTCCATTGGATCGAGTGGTATTACACCGATATCCCTCTTCTTCAGGCCCGAATCAAAACTCTTACTGCTCAGAATGAACCATTGAGACAAGAAAATATTGGCCTCAAAGTGCACATAGAGAAGAAGGCTAAACACATTAAGAGGTCAAGAAACATAGTAATAAAAAACGCAACCAGTGTCAAGGCGATAATTAATTCTGAACTACCCGACCCATCTTTAGTCAATTTTTAAATGGTAAAACAATTTTCCTCTTATTGTATTCTTGTTATCTATTTCGAAACAAGTAAATTTAAAATCTGATTTTATTGCTAAATTAAGACCAGCTACAGAATCTTTGATTCTGTAGCCATGTCTCTTTTAAATAAAAATTAGAAATTAGTTATGAGTAATTTTCTAACTTATTAAATTTGTTTTGTTTTTCAGGAAATAGTAGATCCTTTTGTTGATCATCTGGAGGAAACATATTTGATTATGCATCTGAATGATTAGTAGTTTCTTTTCTTCTTGTTTTGAAAAACATTTGATCAATCTTTGATTAAAAACTAACTCTGTTACAAGTGGCTCCTAGCCAACTATTTTTGTAATATTTTTGATTTTATGAAATCCTATCCCGTCCTGTGAGATATGAGAATGTGATCTCAAGTCACTTTAAATACTGTTCATTTTGTAAGTAACAACCATCTTTGGCTGGAACAGATGATAGGCATGTAATTCTCAGAACTATATGGACAAGTGTTTCACATTTTGGCTTTAGACCAATGTGGCCATATTTCAGCTGTGTAACAAGGACTCCTTCTCTACATACAATATAGCCTAACAAATTTCCATGAGGTACAAAGAAAATACACTTTCTTAGATTCAGAGATATCTTCATTTCACGACATCGATCAAACATTAGTCGGAGTATCCCGATATGTTCTTTTAACAGGATGTACATTGTCCAATCATTCATATAGACTTCTACAAACTTGTGGATGAATTTTTGAAATGTTTCTATCGCAATCCGAGAAAAGACTGCAAGGGAATTCTTCAAACCAAAGGAAATTACATTGTATGTGAATGATCCCCATTTGGTTATGAATGTAGTCTTCCTCTTGTCTTCCTCTATTATTTTGACTTGATGATATCCTGAGAATTTGTCTGTAAATGAATAGGATTATTTTCCTGCAACTTGATCTAATACTTCGTCACTAAAAGGTGTTGGAAACAGATCATGCAAACATGCAGGATTCAGACTCCTATAATCCACAGAGACCTGAATGTATTATGTACCTTTCTTACTCTAGATAACTATGGCGATAATCCACTCTGCTTCGTCGATTGGGAAAATAAGTCATGCTGCAAGCATTTTGTCCACTTATTTCTTAACCTTTTATTTTATTCTTGGATTAAGTCGGTACGACTTGTGTTTCACAGGTCTTGAGTCTGGTTTCAATTCGATTTTCATTTCTCCCATGGCTCCTTTTATGCCTTTTAGTTTTGAGAACGTTTTCAGAAATAGGTCCTCATATTCGCGCAATAGATTATGTACTTTGTTCATAGTTTTCTCATCCTAGTAGTCTCATATAGAAGTTATCTTAGGATTCTCTATGCTCCCTACATTGACTTTTTGCAACTTCAATGGGTGATTATAGGAACTACAGGTGTGACTAGGTATGGTATCATGAATCTCTCTACTTCCTTTTGTTTCTTGAATATATAAATTTCTAAGGTATTCTAAGTCATCATGGTTTTATTTGTCTCTCTCAAGTTTACAGCAAGGTACAATTATGTTATCAATTTCAAGGCTCAACCTAGACTGAAGAAAATGAACATGGTCAACACATACTACTAGACTTGATCTCTTTTTACAAATGTCGGTAAAAATCATTTCCTTGATCCTTTGAAGGACTGTGTTGAGCTTGGGGTACTTACTTGTAAAGGATAAATCCTTGAAAAAATGTTCTCGTAAGGTCTACCAATAGTTCATTTATCTTCTGGTCTCCTCTTGTATATACCAAGCTTTTGGATTAGGCCCAAATAAATGGAAAAATACATGGACCCATAGGTGAGAGGGTACCTCTGCAACTCTTCATTGCTTTAAAAAATGTTCAATATGAACTTGAGGGTCAGATCATCCTTTGAATAGTTGCACATCTTGAAAATATATATTCATTTACTCTTTCATCCGATCCCTCCCTTGGAATTGAAATTGGATGGATTTTTTTGCGTCCTCCCACTCCATAATCAAGGATTTATGAGTAGCCCACCATCTAGTGGGGGTATCCTACAAGGTTAAGTCAAGAAAAAATATCCTTTGTTTTGTCGTTATATTTTCTTCCATGCTAGCGAGAAAATTGTGTACCTCTAAGGTACCACTGTATGTAGGGGGTTCTCTGACCTCAGTTCCAATCCATATTATTTCTATGAAAGTTGCACATCACCTTGAGAATCGTTCATATGAACCTTGCTTCCAATTGTAAAATGTTGCTTTCAAATCCTCATCAACAGACTGTATGCTTCTCCAAATTACTGATCCAACTATAGTATGATTTATATAATTTGGTCTCATACCGGCCGTGATGGTGTACAATTGGTCAAGGGTTTCTGACTCCATATTATGGTTCGTTGGTTCAATATATCTAGGCCCTAGACAAGGAGCTAAGGGTTGAACTACTTTTATCCCATTTGCGTCAATCGTCATGGTGTCTCTCTTTAGATCAATGATAGCATAGTGTTCATATGCCAAATCAATCCCGAGAAGAGAAGGGTATGGGTCCTTGTCTCCCATGATTTCAATTAACTGAAAATCATATGTGGTCATAACTCTAGCAACATCTATTTCCAGATTTTCTAGCCTTTCTACTAGGAAAATATAGTACTGATTTTCCATTCTCGGCTGGATGGGGGAATATACTAAATGAGGTTTCCCCAAAGCTTCCTAGGTATTTTTGGGTAGTATGTTGACATCTAATCCCAAATCTAGCATGATGTCTTTGATTTCAAACTCATTTAATTGGGCTTCTAACCTGAATTATTTTCATGTTCACACCTTTCTTCTTTGTATTCTTTGGGTATTCTTCTCAGGGAGGTTAGTCGTTACTATGGATTAAGTGGTTCCCTCATTTCCTAGTATCAAGTATAGGGTGATACACAACTTCTCAATAAGTTGGTCATCCCATAGGATATCAAAGAATAAATGAAACCAAATATTGATTACACTTTGAGACTGCTCAGGGTGTCTTCTTGTAATTACATAATTCTTGGTTGCTAGTGGTGAGGTAGGGGCTTGCACAAGGTTAGGTTGAGAGGTAGCTCTAGGAATATTTTCCATAACTTCTACAGTGGGAATACTCTTAAATATTTCTATTGGATTTTTGAAAAAAAACTTTTGTTTCACAGGATCGTACATGTCGTCCTTGGGAATAGCTTTTTGAATCTAGGGTTGACTGTTTACGTCTTCCCCAGTATTTTCTCCTCCACGAGTGATTATTTTAATCTTTGGTTAGTTTTTCTCCCTCAATTCCTCTTTTTAATTATGAGATTATGATATTAGCTCTTTTTTTATGAACCCGATCTTCCTACTTTGTGATCATCTCTGGACAGTCTTCAGTTGTGTGTCCATTATTCCTACAGTGCAAGAACCATGGTCATCTTGGGTGAGGGAAGTCTCCGGTGAAATGACCTTTTTAATCGCAGTTGTAGCATCGGATCATCCTCTACCTCCATTTATCCCTCCTATGAATCCACCTCCAGCCCCACCTCCCCGGCCTCTGTCAGGTCCTTTGGGGCTTTCATTTACTCTGAATGTTGTCCAGTCCAATCTGTAAGCAAGGGCATCCAATGATCTACATTTATTTGTGCCATCGGTCGTAGATACATAAAACTAATAATATTGGGAACAATTGTGTAATTTTCCATAATAGGATACTGCCTCGGTGCATGTCCGTGCGTCCGACAAATCTCACAATACTCTATTATCTAAGAGGTTTGAGCACATGGAAAATAATTGTATAACCCCAGAGTATGGAATGTTGGATTTGTAGGTACTTACACAACTCCTCTTGTGGGTCTTGAACAAGGTCTCATCTAATCATGAGGAGGTCTCATTCCCCTTATGAGTGAACATTCAATTGCCAGATGCCCTTCTGTGTAGAATCCTATGCACCAAACCTGAGATTGTCGTAGTCTTTGTGTGGTTAATTCTTGAATATTTTTCATTAACGCTAAGACTCGTCCCTGAATTTGTGACAAATTTGCATCCACCAGAGGCCTGGTCATTCTCATATTTCCTGGATAACCTTCCATGGCTTCGATCTTCATCAACTTTTCCAAGGCATATGTTAATGTGGCTATCCTTTGTTGTGTTAAAGTAATTCTCATCAAAGGTAGTAATCCGTGTATGTACCACTACCTCTGATGATCTTCATGAATGGGATGCGCTAGCCTCCCAATAAAATCCTTAAAATTTTGGTTGTACTCCCAGGCAAATTCTCCTTCCCTTTGTTGAATCTCCCACAACTCAGAGAGAGATTGTTACTTTGAATGAGGTAGTTTAAATTGGACGATGAACTTCAAACAAAATTGGCCAAGGGTGAATTCTTGTCCTTGCATCCCAGGTTCAATATCCTTCATATACCATTTGAGGGCATGACCTCTCAACGTAGTATGAAATTCTACTAACTTGTTTTCATTGAGAGTCCCTTTGGACCTCCAGATGGATTCACAAAAGAACTGCTATTGATCTACATATTCATCCCCTTTACCCCAAAATTTTGTCTATCAAGCGATCGATACTCCCATATGCCCAACCATTACGGGTCTCAAATCTCCTATTAAAATAAAACCTACTGGTCTTGGTTGCGATGCTCTTGGGGATCCAAATATTCTCCTAGTGTTTACACTTACATACTGATTCTGGATCACTGGATGCAATGGAATAGAAATAGAATAAGTAGGTGGTGTAGAATTTATCACGGGAATAGAGGACAACTAGGGTATGGGTGATTCATGGTTGTTTCCATTGAAATCTAGGTGAGTTTCTTTGATTTGGGGGGTATCATTCTCTTCCTCTTGAGCATTCCTCTCTGCCTAGTTCCCGATGTTTCCTGATATCGGGGATGAATTTTCTTGATCTCCTGCAAGGTCTATACCTTCTTCATCTTCCCATCTAGGGAATCCTTCCTCTTTGCACGTCTCTCTACTACAATCTTATATTGGCCAGTCTTTTTTGTCTTCTCACCTTCCTCAACTCTTCCTTCTTTCTTTCATCTGTTCCTCTTGATCTGATTTCATTTTGAAACACCTCAGACTGCCTCGTTGCTTTCTTTACTTTTTTGCACCACCACTTCTAAAAAATGGCGGCTCTCCTTAAGGCTCGCTCAGTTCTTACGTTCATTTCTTGATCTTCCCCCACATGTCAAATAACCCTTCCCCCTTATCAAGTCATGATCATACTCGAAAATCACCCTACCCCAAGCATAGGTGTTTAGGATACCATCTCAGTTAAGGGAATATTTATCATCACCTCCTCCATCAAAAATACTTTGATCCACAGGATAATTTCCCTCAACAATCGATCATGTGCACTGTTTTCGAAAATTTCTTCCGCACGTGAAAAATATTGGTGGTTCTCGGCTGAAAATTCAACGATGTATCCCTCCAGAGTCATATGAACCCACAAATCGATTGCTCGTGTGATATGGTGATCCAGATGATGAAGTGTTGTGATCTTCTTTGTATATTAAGTATAGGTCTTCTTGACGTGTTCTTGGAATTCTATATCTTCTTGGAGCTTATGTGTCTAATGGAATAGTACTTCCATAAATTTAACACAAAATATCTCATACTAGTTGCTTGATCTTTCATAGTAAAAGATAGAATCTCTTGTATTCCTCTCGCTTTTACCTCACCACTCCACTTCCTTCGATATAAAGGTGTCACAATTTATCTCCCACCATTGTTGAATCTTAGATCTATAGATCCGTGGAAGCATTCTCCTCACAGGTTCCCTTTTAAGGCATAGGTCTCAGAAACAAAACCATTTTGTTGGCACAAAGTGTTCAGACCAGGGTCCTTCTTAGGTTACCAACAAAAGGTACCGAAATAGTCTAGAGAACTAGTATTTTCATCTTCCTAGGAGGGAAGAAGTCTCACCCGAAGCACAAGCAAGACATGAAAGAGAGGGAAAGGTAAGGAGAATACTTAGACATACCTCTAAAGTATCAAGGCTCAATGTAGTCTTGTGCAAGATATAATAAGAATGTAATAGTCTTGAGGAATTCCTAACAGGGGAAATAAAGAAACAAAGTTTTGTTTCCATTCATAAAGAAGCATTTAAGTATATCAGACCTAAAGATAATAAAGAAAAAAATTCCATTCATGCATTATGAATAAATAAACAGGTTGTAGATTCAAAATTTAGGCCTCTGATTATATTAACAATACCAAAATATGATACATTGCTTGTTTGGTTCTCACCTAGATCTCCAAACTCAGTTATGCTATAGTATTGGCCCATTACATCAGTGACTCTCATCACAACATCAATATTAACAACAGTAATAGTAATAGTTCTGGACTAACATACTAGAAAACAATGACACTACAACCTTTTCATTAACCTTTCATTCGTTCATTAGCTTTTCATTATTAGCCTCTTACAATCACATCAGTATCGTATATATAATTTGATCTTGTTGGTTAAGAACCTGAGATTTCTTTCTTTTCTTGATCGTGTTGCAACTTCTTTCCTCAAGGATGATGCTCCACTATCCCTTTAACCATAACTTCTCAACATCTTGCACAACTTCCATTCTCCAAAATGAAGCTGCAATGTGTTGTGGGCAAATTATATTCAACAAAACGAAGGGCCCAACATTGTACAAGGTTCTATGAAAATAAAAGTCCCTCCTTCAAAGGTTATAATAAACAAATAATACCACTCTAGGGATTTCATCTTTCCTAAAGCACCTTCAGAAACAGAAGATAACCCTCAGAGGGAGATGTCACACGAAGTTGTCAAGGAAGAAACCTCTTTCTTGACATTTACAATCAAAGGGTCAACTAAAGAGATTAAAATGAAGAATATCCCTCATTCAACCCTGCCAAATTTTCATGGTCTATTTAAAGAAGACCCAAAAACCTTCCTCTTTGAATTCGATGTGATTTGAAAAAGTTACGATTATGTATTAGATGCCCATAAATTGAAACTTTTCCCTGCTACACTCAAGAACATTATTGTGTTGGTTCATGGGCCTTGGCAAAGACAACATCCACACATGGGACCAGATGGCGAAGAAGTTCCTGGAAAAGTACCAAGATTATTGTAAAGGAAAAGAAAGGAGGGAAGAAGTCTTTAGAATGACACAACATGAAGATAAGAGCCTTGAGTATTATGTTTAAATATTCAACTATAATTTTCAAAGGGAAAGGCAAGGATATTTGTCTCTTGAGACATGACTTGTATTATTCCTTAGATGAATCCAAGACGATTTCATTCAAATTCTAAACTTGATCGGAATAGGAGATATCTCCCAGCAATATTATGATGTCATCTTGGAAATTTCTTGCAAATATTCCATAGGTACTTCAAAAAAGGGAATGAGATGAAGAGATACATTGAAAAGGACTGGAAATAATGTTGGAAGTGGAGTTACATGAGAAAAAATTTGGAACATGTTAGAGGATTTCAGGACTGATGTACTTAATTCTTTAATCTCCTAGTTGGACACGTTGCAAATGAAGAAGAAGAGGAAACAACCCAAGTAATATTTGGATATATTTTTTCCCATGATGCAGAAAGAAATTCTCATGGAAGGAATGCATGTTGGACCTGTAATAACTTGGTTTTGATTTCCCATATTAAATAATGTATTTTTTTAATTTATGACAGGATCGAGTTCCCAATCAATTAAAAGAGGCAAACATGCCTAAGAAATGTAATGTTTTGATCATTATTAATAATAAAATACATCATTGGATGCTAGACATACAAGGAAAATAATTATAGGGGGCTATGATTCCATGAGAGAGGAGGATTAAGGGACTAAGTATTTTTATTATATTTTATTTTCCCATAATTACTTTAATTGAGAGAAGTTGTTACATGATCTTCTTTGGGAAGGCCATGTGGTTCTTGATTTCAAAGTAAATATATAAACCCATCTTGTGAGTTGTTTGGGGGTTCTTGTCCATTCACTCTTTCACTCCTTCATTCATGTATTGCTCATTTATCATTCCTCATTCATTCTTATTCTTATTTGGAACATGGGGGCCAATTTCTGAGGAAGAAGCCTTTTTTTTTGGTTGTAGTAATGACTGGTGTATTCCATCCATGAATTAAGGTCTGCGTGACAGAGATGCATTAGCATGTGTTAATTTTTGTTCACAATTGTGAATCTTGAAAGTCCCAGCATGGATATTATTGACCATATGCATTAGAGATCTGGAAGGAGGTGAACATCCTGAGGGACTGCGTGGAAGAGAAGGGAGTCCATTCTCTTGGGTTGTGCAAGTTGGAGAAAAAACAGCTAGTGTAATTTGGATTATTGTGTGTTGAGAAACCTATGATAAATTGAGTGTTGGCTAGTTTGGGAAGCCGAGTGACACCTTGGAACCATCTTGGTGGATTCATAGCCCTGGATCAAGGGTGACCTACTGTTGAGACTTGGAACAATAGTGTTTATGGTTGGGTGGAACGTCCTTGGTATGCAGCTAGTTGGTGAATGATTTTGATTAATATAAGCTCTCTTTGTCAGGGAAATAGATCATCGATGAAAAACCCACTACTACCATCACAACCACAACAATAAAACCAAAAGAACCATAGGAACCTAAGGAGGGGGAGCACCTTTTACACTTGCAAATGTGGGTAAAGGGTACCCATCTGCATTTCATCGTTGAGAGAGAGAGTCAAAATAACTTGATCTCATTCAATTTTGTCAATATATTGAAGCTGCCAATGATTCCACACCCCCAACCATACACCATTGAATGGTTGAGCCATGTATGAGACATTCACATCATACAACAGTGTCACTTGTCCTATAGCATCAATCCCTTCAAGGATGAGGTTTTGTGTGATGTTTCCCCACTTGAATATTTTGATGTCATTTTAGGACAACCAAATAAATGGAAATGTCATGCTATCTATGATTCTCATCCCCGTAGTGTTAGTATTACTCTAGGAGGTCATCTCTATAGGATACTAGAGTTAGATTTTACTGTTTCCACTTCATTGATCTCAAAAAAATAGTGTCGCAAAGTAATCGCTCATACCACAAAGTTTTCCCTCTTCACTATACATTTGGAAGGTGAACAGAAGGTCACTATGACCTCTACAACATCATACCAAGACCTTTATATACACCAAAATCAAGTCAACAAGATTGTAGAGGAGCACAAAGATATGTATGCTTCACCTATAAGGGTTCCTTTGCACTACCACATACTTCATTCCATTGACTTGGTGTTCAGTGCTCCCTTACCCAATGGTTCAATCTATAGATGATCCCTTCTAGAGAATTAGATTCTTCCATATGTTCAACATAGATCCATTGGTCATGACCCTTCTCAGGTGTGCTTATGGTTCCAACCATTAGCATGCATTAGTATAGCTCTTCTTGCCACATATTCACTAATAGACTCCTCCCACACTCATACCAAGGTAGATTATGCAACCTTATTTGTTGAATGGATCCATCACCTCCATCAATAAGTTCATGACATCTGTCCACATGCCAAGTAAAAGTAGGAAATCTACTTCAACAAGGCAAGTGGCTCACCAAAGTTTAGATTTGACAAAAATTTCCCCATCTCCCGAGGGAAATTTATGCAGTGGGGACCATTGCTTCTTAAGGGGGAAGGATTGATACAGGTGGATCTCGGTGTCCATCCACCTTCTCCATTGAATCAACATTTTTGAGCATGTTTTTCTAATAAAGAATGATATTCACTCTTTTGATGGGGAATGTAAGGTAATTCCATCTCTGTTTTTAATGTATTGTAATTCCTACATCGTTAATGCATCAAATCCCATTAGAACTCCATAATTAAGCATGATTTGGATAGAGTAGTACTATGATGGGTGATCTCCCAAGAATTTCTAGTGTCTTACATGACTAGGGAATTTTGTAAACTTATACCAATTTATCCCACATGCATCATGGGAATTATTCTCCTCACTCTTTGATATATAATCTAGGCGAAGGAGGTCCTTTAAGCATGCAATGGAGTGTTATGTAATTCTTATTTGCAAATGAGTGTAGTTGATATCTCTTTCTCTTGATAGATAACCTACCACTATTCTAACACGTTTGTGTTCTACAATGTTTTTCTATTTTATTCATTAACAGAAGTTGAGTTTCAATGTGTTTATGTGTTATCTGCTATCATTTTGTTTGTATCTCATTTCATTCTTCATATAATCTAGATCATAGAGATATTGAAAGTTGAAAGAAAATGAGATCATTCCAAGATGTGATAAGAAGTAGTCGAATGAGAAAAATACTTCTCCATATAAAGGAGAAGATGTGTATCTGGCATCGACAAATACATGGTCGGATCATGATGTTTGGTTGACCAACTCAAGTGCATATTTTCATATGACACCTCATACAGAATGGTTTTGTGAATATGAGAGATATGAAGGAGGAGATGTATTCTTTTATGATGACTCGATAACCAAAATTTTTGGGAAAGGATGAGTCCAACTTATGCTACATGATGGGAGGAGTATAACCCTTCCAGGTGTGCTACATATTCCAAGTTTCACAATAAATATGGTTTTTTTCATCAAAATGAGTGATGCAAGTGTTCACACTTTATTTCAGAAGGATAGGTGCAAAATAGTCAAGGGAGAGATGGTCTTAATGAAATGAGTTCAAATTGGAACCCTAGACAAGTTGTTAGAGAGTGACGACTTGACTGGGTACAACAACATTGCTATTAATTCGACTCAAATTGACTTGAATGTTCTTTATCAAGTCAACCCAACCATTTTATGGCACTAGAGGATGGGACATATTGGAGAAAAAGGACTTGGCACAACAAAGGTATGGCCGATGGTTTTCCTGATTGTAATTTCCAAGTCAGTTTTTGCGAAAATTTCATATAGGAAATACAAAATTGTGTTAGATTCACATATAAAGCTTCAAGAGAAAAATGGATTTTGGAATTGATACACAGTGATGTGTTAAGGCTTTTTTTGGTCCTTTCACTAGGAGAATATATTTATTGTGTTTCCTTCATAGATTATTTTTCCAAGAAGACGTGGCTATATTTCCTGAGGAAGAAATCATAGGTTTTCAATAAGCTCAAAGAGTTTAAATCTCTTGTGGAAAACTAGACAAACAAGAAGATCAAGGTGCTAACAATTGACAATGGAGGTGATTTATGTGCTAAGGATTTTGAACAAATGTTCAAGAAATGTGGCATAGCACGCTAAAATACCACACCATATACCCCACAAAAAATGGATTTGTTGAAAGAATGAATAGGAAACTGACAGAAAAGGAAAGGAGCATGCCCAATGGTGTCAGGCTTGCACAAGTATTATAGGTAAAGGAAATGAAAAATACAAAAAATATTTGGTAAATAGGTCTCCTTCATTAGCACTAGTCTACTCGACTTCCCATGAGGTATGGTTTGGTAAGAATCATTTGCTTTCACATCTTACAGGATTTGGTTTTGATGCATTTGTGCATATTCCTGAGGAAAAGCCGAACAAGTGGGACAATAATGCATTCAAGTGTATTTTCATTGGCTACAAAGATAGAATGAAAGGATACAAACTATGGGACCTGATGTTGAGGAAAACAATGTATAGTCAAGATGTGTTATTTATAAAATTCATAGAAACTTACATGACTCAAGGTCTCAAATGGAAAATAACTAGAGAAGCTAGTGTTTTAGCTAAGGGAAAAAAAAAAAGATTCAACTGAGTTGACTAAATTATATGAAGAGGTGGAACAACTGACTCTAGCTGTAAGGAGGTATGAACAAGTAAGGAAACAAGATGAAAGGTATATTCCACACAATTTCTTATTTTCATTTGTGTTATATTCCACTAATTATGAGTCCAAGTTGGTCAGGGAAATAATCAAATCGATAGAGGGTAAAGTTTGGAACGATGCATGGTCAAACAAATGGAATCATTACACAAGAATGAGACATGGGATTTGGATGAGCTACCTAATGGAAGGAAACTCATTGATAGAAAGTGGGTTTTCAAGAAAAATATGAATGCAGTAGGTCAAGTCAAGAAGTTCAAAGCTTTATTGGTAGAAAAAAGGTATTCCCATGTCAAGGGAGTCGACTTCGATGAGATTTTTTGCCTTGTTGCAAACTTAACTTTCATTACAATACTAATGTATATGGTTGTAGCATTTGATCTTGAGATAGAGAAAATGGATGTGAAGATAATGTTCCTAGATGAGAACCTAGAAGAATAAATATATATGATCTAAATAAATCACCAAGTATGTGGTATCGAAATCATCCTTAGTTTGGGATTTGTGAGAAGCAAGGATGATCATTGTGTATATTCCAAGGAAAATGGAGTTCATTTCAGATATGTACCTATGTATGTAGATGACATATTGTTGGTTGGAAACAACATGGATGATATAAAATAGGTGAATATGCAGCTATCCTCCAAGTTCTACATGAAAGATCTCAATGCAACAAAATTCATTCTAGGAATAGAGATCAAGAGAGATAAGGAAGTTAGAAATCTTTGGTTAAATCATAGAAATTACATTGAAACAGTCTTGAAGTGTTTCAACATGCAATATTGCAAACTAGTCAAGGTACCAATTCCTCTTGGATCAAAATTAATTGTTGAACAGTGTCCAAAGACAGGAAGAAATAGAGGACATGGAACATGTTCTCTATGCTAGTGTTGTCGATAGTCTGATGTATGTGATTGTCTACACTTGGATATACATTGTTCATGAAGTGGGAGTATTGAGAAGGTATATTTCGAAACTTAGGAAATAACACTACTTGGTTGTCAAGAGGGTGTTCAGGCACTTGTGTGGAACAACAAAATATGTTATCTTCTACCAAGAGAAACATGAAACTGGCATGGAAGTAAATGTACATGGCTTTGTCAATGATGACTAGGCTATAGATCTGGATCGATGAAGTTCGACCAATGGATATGTGTTCAATATGTTTAGTGGAGAAATCAATTGGATGAGAAGTGAAAAGAGGTTATATCTTTATTGAAAATAGAAGATGAATACATGGCAGAAACTCATGCAAGTAAAGAAGTCATATGGCTACATCGATTGTGTTCAGGGATTAGGTTTGAGCAGAATGTTATGGAGATAAATTGCAATAGTCAAAGTGAAATATTTTTGTCAAATAACCTATCTTACCTTTCCAGGATGAAGAATATTGATGTACAATACCATTTCATGGGAGACATTGTGGAAATAAAGAAGATGTTATTGGAGAAAGTAGACACTTTGGAAAACATAACAAACCCTTTGACCAAGTTTGTGAGTTAAAGTTCTCTTGGTGTAGAGAGGAAATGGGAATTACCTCCCTAGGTCGGTGAACATAATCTCATGTTCTCATGTATCATCAAATAATAGAACAAGTGGGAGAATGTTGGGTTGTTATGTTCTTTGTAGTGAAATAGCAGTCAACCCATTCGATACTCAAGATGGATCGACCAAGTGATGAATCGTCTGACAAGTCAAGTTGAGTCAATGGTTAAGTCCAAGGTCAAGTGGTCGACCAGAAAGTTGAAGTTTGAGTGGTCAATCAGAAATTCGAAGGTTGAAGTGGTCAACCAGGAGATTGAAAGGTCAATAAATAGGAGGTCAACATGAGGTCAAGTGGAAATTGACTGGAGACCAACTGGTATCTGAATGGTATTTTACTATAATAGAATCCCAATATTCACAGGATTCTATCCAATCATCCACATGGACCTATAACCATTTTTAGGCACCATCATTCAGGATTTTACATGCAATATAACCTATAAATATGGCATGTTGTAATCGAAATAAGTTGATGTTGCTAGTAGTAGCTTGGTCAGGTTGATGTAGGCCAAATTAACAGTAGGGTTGTTCCTGTGTAAAGAAATAGGGTAGGATGAAGATTATGTCTTAGGTGTATACCAAGGTTAGTCATGTAACTGTTTATTCTAGTCATGTAATTGTAATTGTTTATTCTATGAATAAGAAATTTTCAATTAATTTAAAGTTTCATTTCATTCTTTTCCAATTAATGATGTGTTGAGCACTTGAACACTTACTGCATTCATATAATAGTACCTTGTCTAAGGAGGTAGGGATCCCTCCTTAACTAATTATTATTTTTATCTTCTATATTTTGTAGAAGCAGTCATAACATCATTTATATTTTTTCATTTATTTCTAGCAATTCCTATATTAACATCTTGATGATTGTTGTAGCTCAATGCTAACATTGCAAGGTATCATTTTTTGATTGATGAGTGAATAGTTGTAGCATCCTTTCCATATTTACATTTATTTGCAAAAATTCCTCTATTAACATCTTGTTGAATGTTGTAGCTCAACACTAACGTTGCATGGTATTGGTTTTTGTTTGATAAGTGAGTAGTTGTAGCATCTTTTCCATATTTTTCATTTATTTCCAACAATTCCTTTATTTAATCTTGTTGCGAATTTAATATTTCCTTTGTTGAAATTCCGATCGATTGAAATTGTGTTGTTGTGACTCCTTCTAGTCCAACTCTTGTGGTTGTTGCAACTCTAATTACTAAAACTATGGTTGTTGCAACTCTCATTGTTGTAACTATAGATGTTGCAATTCTCATTGTTGCAACTATGCATTACAACATTTAGCTTTCTAGTTAACAATTGTATGGTTTGGAGTTTGAGATAATTTATTCCCTTTGAATACAAACATGGTGTGGTTTGATCCCTATAGCTTGAAGTTTGTTTCATCTCAATACATGAGCCATGTCACATTAATCAAGATCATCTCAATACTTGAACAAGTCACCTTTACTATTCTTGCAAGTGTGATTCATTTTTGTGCAAGTGTGATTTACTTTTCCGCAAGTGTGATTTAATTTTCCACAAGTGTGATTTATTTTCCTACAAGTGTGATTTTCTTTCCTGCAAATTTGAATTGCTTTTCCACTAGTGTGACATTTACCTTCCCGCAAAAGTGTGTTTTCATTTCTACAAGTGTGGATTTGATTATAAGAAGTATTTTAGTTTGGTGACTTGATCAAGCATATTCATATCTTACCTTGTGACATTCATTTAAAGTGCTACAACTCATTGAAAATTATAGCAATATACTTGCATATACAGTGCATGGCATCTAGTAATTTCATTACGACCTCAGATTGATAATTAAATGTACAAATCTTTAGTTTCTCACTAATTTAATTAGGAAGTGATTGAAAAGTCCTTCATTTTTGGCGTCATTGTCGGGGATATGTCAAAAGTATAGTTGTCATTTTTATATTGTTTTTTCATTATAGTAGATTGAGTGATATGATTTACTTTTATCAATTTGCATACTAGTTTTCTAGTATTTTCTATGCATAGAGTTAGGGATCAACGAGGTAGATTCATTATTTCATCCAAATATCCTCGCAAAGCTAATAGTGCATGTCACTCGAAATATTTGTCACCAATAGTAAGTTTTCTTTCCAAGAAGACACCTGAGACCTCCACTCAAGAATTTGAGACTGTATGTTGGCACAAGAGTGTTCAAACTAGGGTCCTTCTTAGGTTACCAACAAAAGGTACTGAAGTAGTCTAGCGTGTTGTCATTTTTATCTTCCTGGGAGGGAAGAAGTCTCACCCAAGGCTCAACCGAGACATGAAATAGAGGCAAGGGTAAGGAGAATACTTAGACATACCTATAAGGTATCAAGGCTCAGTATAGTCTTGTGCAAGATAGACTAAGCATGTAACAGTCATGAGGGATTCCTAAGGAAGGAAATAAAGAAACAGAGTTGCATTGCCATTCATAAAGAAGTATTTAAGTATATCATACATAAAGATAATAAAGAACAACATTCCATTCATGCATTAGGACTAAATACACAATATTAGATTCAAAATTTAGGTCTCTGATTATATTGACAATACCAAAATCTGAAACATTGTTTTTCTGGTTCTCACTCAGATCTTCAAACTCAACTATGCAATAGTATTGGCCCATTACATCAATGAATATTGTCACAACATCAATATTAACTATAGTAATAGTAATAGTTGTGGACTAACATACTAGAAAACAATGACACTACAACCCTTTCGTTAACCTTTCATTCATTCATTAGATTTTCATTATTATCCTCTTACAATGACATTGGTCTTGTATATATAATCCAATATTGTTGGTTAAGAACTAGATAATTATTTATTTTCTTGATCTTGTTGCAACTTTTTTCCTAAAATATGATGTTGCATTGTCCCTTTAACCATTTTTTGTTTCTTTCTTTTGTTTGTTGTCCCACTTCTCAACAACTTGTGCAACTTCCACTCTCCAAAATGAAGCTACAATGTGTTGTGCACAAATTCTATTCAATAAAATGAAGGGCCCAAGAAGCTCCGAACACAATATTTGACTTGCTTTGAGTCAAGTATTCATTTTTTCCATGGTCTCTAGGTTGTCTTGTTGTTATTTATTTCCTTCTAGTTCCGAGTTTCTTTCACTTCTGGATTCAGTTGTTTCTTATTTCTCTTCTTCAAATGAAGGGCCCAACTCAGGTACAAGTTTGAGCGATCTCTTCCTAGCCTCTTGGAAGTTATCCACTTTATCCTACCACTTCCTGGCAAGTAGTGAATCTTCAACAACAAATTGTTGGGTGGCGTCTGTTTTGCAATCTTTTGGATTTGATGAAACTAAGGAATTCCATTATGAGTTAGCAATGGCATCGACTTGATGCATATGTAGGTATGTTTTCTGAAATACAGGTCGAAACTCTCGTAGCTATTTCCTGGAAACGGCTTGGGCTTCATATAATGCATTCAACTCATTGTCTGTTTGCTGTATTTTGTCGAATTTTTCCTGTTGTTCCAGTGGATCCAGGGAGTTGGATGCTTCTGTGTTGAGCGATTATATCTTCATGTGCAATTCCTCTAATGTGTGGTTGTGCCTTGAAATTATTCCCATCCAATCTCTTACCTCTCTTAATATCTTTGTGCATTTGGGAGTCCATTTGTGCAAGGTTTCTCTTGCATTGTTCCCTTCCAATAAAATTTTCTCCATTTTCTCTAGGAGCTTCTTGTTGTCTTGCAGCTGTGCCTCGATACTTTTGGTTCTTTCTACCAGTTCTGAAAAAGCTACATGAATTAAATCGATCTACTCCACAGGATCACTTGTTGTTCTAGACTATTGCATCTAAGACACTATCTTCCTCACAATCATCCAGGCCTCAGAGAGTTTATCTTTGAATTTTTCCACCTTCTTCTCTACCTGAATATTGGAGTGTTCTTGCTACGTTCGTTGTGATTTCGCAAGGAGTCCTTACTATTTCTAGAATTCTTCTTCTCTTTCATCCTGTTGAATTCTTTGTTCCAGTTGTTCAGTTGAGGCTATAATTATTCCTACTAGTTGCATTGTTGGTAATTGTACGAGCTCGCTCGATGAAGGAGCGACATCCACAGGTACTCGAACTTCCAGTGGTATTCCACTGGCCATCGATTGTGTAGAGGGTGTCTCCACCTCTTTTTCTCTTGGGGATGGACCTTGTAGTCGATGTGAAAGTCGAGCCTTCAATTCTGCTGGAAATTGAGGAAAATCCTTTGTCATGGCTAGGCAGAGCTGCAACAGTTTCGGGCATAACTTTGGGTTATGAAATATTGGTTCCAGTTGTTCATGAAAATATGTTGCACTCTGCCCCAATGTAGATTCATGTTCCTTGTAAACCTTTTTTGTTTCTTCCTCCTTCTGTAACAAATTTTCTGGGGTTCCACTTCTGTGGATGCAAATATCAACATTGACTATTGACAGAAGATGATGAGTGCTAGAAACTTGCACTAGTGGAACAATTTGACTCTTTGTTGAAGGAAGAGTGTGTTGACTAGGTATGAATGGAGTGACTAACTGGCTCGAGACTTCGGGGGTCAGAGTAATGTGTTATGGTACATTCTCAAGTAGGTCGGGGGGATCCAGCTACATGGGCTCGGGTGAAGTGGTTTGGGGTTGAATGGTCATGTCTTGCGGTGTTGATGGGGGTTGTGGGGGTGATGGGGGTTGCTCAATGATTATGGTTGTGGATGTAGTGGTATTTGGTTCAGGATCATCTTGGATGTCGATCACTTTTTCAGCAGCTTGAGTGGTTGCACAAGTATGAGGTATGGTCAAGGATATCAGTTGGGGGTTCAAAATATTCACTGGGAGAGACATGCCCTTGGTTTCTTAACTAATGGATATCCTATGAAAGAAGTGGAGAGGATTTCATTGACATATTTACCTGATAACACAACTTGATCTAGAAGTTGTGGAAACATAGGAAACATCCTCTTATTTCATTCCATAGGTTCCACATCCTCTTCGTCTTTTGAATCCATCGACATATGGACCTTTTGTTTCTTCTCTGTTGGGCCAGAACTTAGCATTACTCCTTCTTCATACCCCTTTTTCTTCAGGAGTTCTATAGGAAAGAGGTAGTGCATGCCAAATTTGTGTGGATTGCGATTGACACTAGTCCACGACATGAATTCTTTGTCAAATGTTTCCTCATACAAGTAGAAGGGGAGCAACCTCGAGTGGAAATATTCCGGTTTCGTGCACCTCATCCAAACAAGAGTTTTGGGGCGATTCAAGCCAAAGGTGATATTTTGGGTGTTTAGGTTCAACAAAAATTGTGGTATGTGCCACCTCTTATTTGCATCAATCAATAGATTGTACCACTTTGAGAAAGAGGCATTGTTGAATTCCTGGTTCTCCTAATCCTCCCTTGAGTGCCAAGGTTCGAACACTTTGGCAAGGAGACCTTTTTCTGCTAGTGCCAACTATCTCCCCATGGTTGGCTTCCATTTCCACATGGAAAACCCTACTAGTAGGTACCCATATCTAAAGGTTCTACATTTCTCATGTGCTTCCTCACAATCTACCAAAAGTTCATCTAGTAGGTAGATGCACCAGTTGAATACAACTTTATTTTTGAAAAAATAAGCTACAAAAAGCACATCTAAGGTGCATTCACCTTTGTAATAAGAACACATGAACTTGCTTCAAATTATATAGAAGGTTGTTCGAACTGTTTCTGGAATAATTGGGTCAATGTTTGTTGTTCAACCACCTCTCTATGTGTGGAACTTCTCATATAGGCTAACCTCGTCTTTCTTCTTCTCGTGCTTACTCGAGCCTTGGAATCCTTTGGCGACATCCTAACCCTTGAGAGATAAGATGGTGAGCTAGTGGATGTCATGCACATGAATCACATACCTCTGGTCAAGCCACTGGATTTTGTCATGTACACGGTTGATCAGGAAATTTGTGCAGCACGCAACCTCGCTAGTGGTCCCAAACATCAGTAAGTCTCTGAGGTTCATGACTGTGGAGTTGAATAGATTGATAAATTTATTTTGGGGACAAATTGCATGCCTCCGATATCATCCAGAACTAAGTCCCAAAACATGTCAATGTTCATCTGTGGGAACAACACTTGTTCTACCAAATCAAGGTCCAAAATTTTTACTTGCTCAATCTTCCCTTTGACATCCCCAAAAATATCGATATGAGGGTCATACGATTTTTCTAGGATGGCTTCTTTGAGAGATGAACTTCAGCCTCCTATTTCTCTCAGCACGGTATCTCTAAAGTGTTGTTATGCTAGGTAAATTAGGGGCGACTTTGTAATAGGAGAACAAAAATCTCTCAGGGTATGCGCAATAACAAAAAATTCAAAATATGGCTGACAACAAACAATGATGATTGCTCGTGCATTGACGGGGTCTTATAACTGGATAATTGGAAAGCTTATGTAAGCGCACATAAAGACACTCATGATTATTCCATAAACACGGTTTTAGGCTTAGGTGTTTGACAAGATGGATAATGAGGTAGGATCTATCAACTGATCTTGGCTTTTAATGAACAGGATGATAGGGACATGGTCGAGCTGAGGGTATTATCCTTTTAAAAATCGATAATCATAGCAGGGACATCTATTCCATTTGTGTGTATCACACCTTTATAGCTTAACGAAAATTTTTGACGAGTTACGGTGGTTGTCATAAAGTGTATGACTGGACTAGATATGTGTGGCACATGGATTATGATTGAGCTCAGATTCACCCTACCTCCAACCACAATGGGGGTCTCTATCATATTAAATGACTTCATTTAGTGCAATGGTGGATCTTCCAATCCTGTGCATCTGAGTAAGAAGTTATGCACAAAATAAACGCTTAGACTGAAAAAGAATATATGTCGTGCCATATTAAATGCATACTCTAACGTTTATTAACTAAATTAAAGAAATTGCAGGAAATTAAAATCTAATACTGTAAATGATCCTTTGGATTGGAGAAACCACTCTTTGGCTCAAGCTTTATAAATGTAGTGTTTGAGGCGAGTGCCATTCATCCATTCTGGCCGAACGATACCATCTAATTGTGTGAGCCTGACTGCACTAGAGTATTGAATTTTCGCAACTATGAATGGACCCAACCAATGTATGTGAAACTTGCCTGGATGTTTCTGATATTGGTTTTCACAGAGTAGTACCTTATCCTCTTGTGAAAATATTTTATCCTTAATGTTCCTTTCATTCCAAACTTTATGTCTAGCCTTCTCAATTGTCTAATGAAAATTCGCTAAAAATTTTGCTTCCTCAAGTTCTTGCAATTCTTCAATCCTATGCACAACCAATTCATCATATGTCATGTGTGTATCATGTGCTATATAAAGTCTAGGGGTAATAAATTCTGCAGGTACAACAACTTCTTTCCCATAGACCAACCAAAATGGGGTATATCTTTGTAGCTTATTCATGGTAGTTCTATAAACCCACAAGACTGTTGGAACTCTATCATCCTAATCTTCCCGGTTTGCACAACATACTTTTTTTAGTCCTCTTTCCATAATTTTATCATATGATTCTACTGTACCATTATCTTGTGGAGGGTAGGGGTTTCTCTTATGGTGTTGTATAAGAGATTCAGTTGTCAACGTTGTGATTGTACTGCTAATAAAATTAGTGCCTTGATCATTGGTTAGACTTCTAGGACATCCAAACCAAGTTAATATGCTCTCAAAGATAAATCTAGCAGTTGTATCTGTAGAACAGTCTTGGACTGCCTCTACTTCAGCCCATATTGTAAGGTAATCAGTTTCAGTAATGATGTATCTAGCCTTGGAGTGTTTATCCGGGGCATTGATCGGTCCAATAAAATCAACAACCCAGTTCTCAAATGCCTGAAGTGCTCTGACTGGCTAAAGGGGTAATTCATCTCTGCATGATGGCTTCCCTACTCTCTCGAAGATGTCACAAGATATAGCATATTCCTTAGCATCTTTAAATAACGTGCCCCACCATAATCCAGCTTGAACTACCTTATGTGAAGTGGCCTTACCTCCAACATGTCCTGCTGCAACTTCACTGTGACATTCCCATAGGATATCCTTCCTTTCATGGTTCAAGACACATCTCCTAAGGATGTTGTCGAGTCCCAATTTGTAAATTTTCCTGGAAATC
>JASDQU010013704.1:236086-250925 GCA_032191745.1 Picea mariana
ACACGATGAGGAGAGGGCAGTCAATATTTCAAGCACGTGATTATTGTCAAGGTGTACGTAAAATTTTGGAGAGATGTCAAGGAAAATACTCAAGATCATTGCCAAGTAGCTTTCAAGCATCCATTTTAGTGCCAAAAGAGCTTAAGAAATCACCCGAGGAATCCAAAGCAAATGTGATCATCACCATTTTCTAAATTTGGTTTCCTCTATATATATATTCGACCGAAAATCTTCTACCAAAATAGATTCATACACCTCTGATTATGGTGGAGGTTACTGCAACACCAACCATGTTTTTGGTTATCCTTCATTGGATTACCATGCTCTCAAAAACCTTAGAAATATCACCCCAACAGTTCAAAATCATCTGAAATGGTTTTATCTATTGCTCATATCTACCTCCTTTGTAAAATCAGTGGAGGTTTTATTTACATATTGTTTGTAATATTAACGGTCTCTTCACAGGGCTTGCTTTCATGGGCTCTCGAATCTGGATTTTGTCCATCCCTGCTTATTCATATAATGAGAAAAAATAGATTATGTTGATTATTGAAATCGGTTTACTCAATGGATCCAGTCTCACACCACTCATTGATATAGTTATCAACATCAATCCCAGTGTTTTGGCAATATCCTTTCTTGGCAAATGCTTGGCATTTGCGTGCTTTTCGAGTGTTGCTATTCTTTCTTGACGTAAGGAATTTATATTTCTGGGAAGGTTATTGGGGTCAAGTTTCAGTATCTTTCTATGGTTGTAATTTGCATCGGTTCTCTTTGGTGGTTTCAATTCAATCCACATGTTTGAGACTTATTTTTTCCTTATTCTTTTCCTTGGGTACATCATTTTTGACACACAGATGATTATTAGAAGGGAAGACTATGGCTATCATGATTATGTCAAGCATTCATTGGAACTCTTCACTGATTTCATTGTAGTTTTTGTTTGATTCCTGATGATGATGACGAGAAATGCAAGCTTCAACATTTGAGAACGATAATATCATCTCGTTGGTTTGAATAAGCACATAGGGTAATGAAGAAGTGCTTGATTTGATCATATATACATATACTGATAGTTTAGCTCTTCACGTGGGCTGTGAGATTGTTCTAGATATCTTCCCATCGTAACTTCCTTCTTTGCGTTTGGAAATATTTTTCCCTTTAGCTCTTACATTGCCCAGTTCATAATATGAGATATCAATATCTTTTTAAGGAAATGAGGTGACAGAGCATCCGGAAGCAGAGTATTTAACAACTAGAAGCTTGATAGTATTTCTAGCATAACTTGAAACTACTTACCTCGAGTGTCAACTCTTAAAGCTAGTTTATTACCAACTAGAAGTCAAAAATCAACGACTTTCAGGAAGTCATCCAGATCCACATTTAAAGAGGTTGTGTAAGGTTTTTGACCAGGCGCTGTAGAAATGCGCGCTACAGAAAATCACGCTTTTTGTATCACCCATGTTTGGAAATTTGTAATCTCAACAATTTTGAAAGTTATGAGATCCAGCGCAACGAGGAGAATGAGTTTGTTTTGGTCAGTTTTGACTACCTAATCAACACATTTCAAGTCCACTTGTCGTGATGAATTTTCTAGTTCTAGAACAGTCAAAGCAAGACCGAGGAAATAGGATCTAGCAGATATTTTAGATCTTATCCATTTATTATTAGATCCGATAATTTTTTGTAACCATATTCTATGCTTATCTCTTAGGATATTTCGATCCCATAGCTTAGGATGTGAAACTTTGAATATTTTCCTATATATTGTAAAGAAAATAGGTGATGAAGGGGGGAGCTTCCTCTTCGAAGGAAGCAGGGGTTCGAGCAAGGAAAGAATGAGGTCTAAAAACCATATTGAAGAATTTTATTGTTTATAGCATTTCATGCTTAGGGATTCATAAACTCTGCCAACTAGGTTGTGTTCTTATGGTAACCTTATTATTTTCTTGTCTGATTTGAATACGATGGGGATTTTTGCAATGCATTAATTTCTTCAAAATTCATCTTCGATTACAGTGAGGATCTTACTGTCAATTACCTGTCTTTGTAAGTTGTATTCAAGTACATGTTTTAGATTTGAAATAGCATTTTGAAATTGAAAATATTCATGGTGAATGTATGAGTTTAGCAGATTGTGACACCTATGTATTCATGTTTGTTCCTTGTTCCTTCATATTTCATTTTCCATTAAATATCTAGCTATCTGTGTGAATGCCCTTGACTATATGAAGTATTTTTTATCATGTGATATTTAGTTGATGAGCTTTATCAGATCCTCTAACCTCCCAAACGACCTGACCTGCAAATCAAACAAAACAAAAAATTGCAATAACCGAGGTGCCCTAGCTTTTCCCTATAATAGTCTATTGCAAAATTTAGGGATAAAAGTGAGCACAAAAAATGGTGACACACTAGAAGAACTAATTATCTCTATCAAGAGAACTCTAGAGCCTTTACATCCAATCTGAATGTTAAGAATAAGCTCCAAAAATTGTAGACACATTTCCAAAGGTTATGTGTACCACAATGATGTCAAATTTCTAGAATATATGACCCAATATTTCAAGTACCTTCCATCTAACATACCTTTTTCAGAAATACAATATGCAAGGTAATTTCTTTAATTGGTTACAAACTTCTGATTGGATTTGGTTTGACCATGAGGTTTTTTACATTTTATAACAAGAAGACATCTACATAAGTGTGTTCCACATCTCTCTTTTCTTGGAATTACTTCACTACCAATGAGCATCCATAGCCTCGATGAAGTTTCCTTGGTACCATACAAGAATATCCCCGCTTCCAGTAAGTGTCTATAGCCCCAATAGGTTTACTTATACTTATGACACTATTAATAGTGCTTTCAACTTCCTTTTATTGTGATCACCCTTTTAGGGTTGCATATAAATATTGCATGTGCAATTAGCGTGTGAAGTAATTGGGGTGACATGAGATTTTCTTTAATTTTCTAAGTAGATGGTATGCATTTAATTTTAACCCACAAGTCTCCCCAAGAACCATCATAGTAGTAGCCAAATTGTTAATATGAGAGGGATGGAGCTCAAAGAAAAAAATAGATAGACACATTCATTTACTTATGGATAATTGTGGTATGATCAATAGGCACACGTGTTCCACCACAAATATCATTCATTATCCACAGGCAAGAAATCCGTGGAGGTTTTTTCAGATAGAGCGACCCATGTTTTCCATGACTTGTAAGAATGTCTTTAGTGTTTGACCAGAGTTGGAACTTCCTCGCATTCAAACTCAAAGATTGATCCTCAGGTCAAATGAAGGAGTCAAATCAACTCAAGAAACACTAGTAGCATTCAAAATAAAAGGTGAAAACAATATGTACAATCAGAAAGAAAGCACTAAAAGTAAAACCGAATCATGAAAAAGAAAAGAAAATAAAACTAACTAAAAGAAATATCAACATGAAAATGTCATTTATTCAAGTGAAATAAAATCAAACTGAAAACATAAACAAGGAACCCAATAACATGGTATAAATCTAGGAAAGCAACATAGTATGAATGATATATACAAAATCTCTTACATTCCAAATACATAAATTAAAATAAGGGGAAAATATTCACTTGATAAAATTTCCATGCAAACTAACACCCGAAAATAATGATTTTCATTACCAAGTACATAATCTAAAAATCAAGATCAACAAGATTATGAGGAACAACGATCAAATAAATTGATATCAAATCAAGCTATTTATGACAATAAATTTGAAACTTTCTTGGTGACAACAATCCGAATTATTGAAAATATAAAATTCGGTAAATGCATGAGTTACATTTCACAAGAATTTGCACCCTACAAGATTACTGTCATGGAAAAGGTCTTGGTAATTTTTTTTTGAAAGTGCAATACCTTCACTCTCATAAATTGCATTCATTATTTTTCACCAAGATATTCACTATATCTTTCATTATTAATCCTAAACATTCCAGTAATTTTATCATTCACACATGATATGATAAGAGAATAAGCCCATTGTCATAATTGAAAAATTAAGAAAAGAAGGCAGTAAAATTATGTATATATAAAAATAAATAAATTAAACAAACTAAACCAAAAGAAAAATCAAAAGTAAACAATGGCAGTCATTAAAAGAAGAATTAAATGTAAGGTAGTCATGTAATCTCAATAGCATGGGACACATTGTTAACATTATCAATAAAATTAATTATTTTTAGTGAAAACTTAGGAAGTAAACCAAGGGAAATAATTGGCCAACATAGGTCAACCATTCAAAGTAAGGCCCAATATAAATATTATTATGGTAAATCTCTTTGATCCAATTGACACATAAATTTTCCCTTTCATTTAATGAAACAATTTTTTTTTTTTTTTTCTGGAACCTAACAACACAAGTTAATGGAAATGACCAGTGAAAACATATTTTAAATTCGTTCATGTGAAACATTCCACAAACACTTAACCCTTTGGACTCACTTCCATGAATAAGTACCTTGCACATTTGAAAAACTAAACTTTCAATTTCAAAAATTGTATCAACTAAGTTTCTCGAGAGTATCAATTTCTCCTTACCATAAAACATTATTATTAATTTCAAAGACTCAAATGATTCAATCTTATGAGGCAAGAAGAGGATATTGCAACTATGGATATAGATTACAATAATCATGATGGATAAAATTGACTCCAAAGAACAATTTCATTGAAATATGTTTCTGTTAAAACTATACTAAATAACACATTAAAAACCATGCATAAAAGAGATGACTAGAGCTGGATTTCTAATCAAAAATCAAATTCATAAATAGCATGATTGTTTAAATCTAGGTATTGATAGCATAAAAATATTTTCTAGGTAATCCAGGCATAGAAGTCCAAGAGTAACACTTCCATAAGTTGTCCAAACATGCTCCCATTTTGTAGGAAAGAATGTCTTTTGCTTCTAGCTACACAATCCATTTTTTTAACCTACATAAATGACAAAGAATCCTATGTTTGAAAAGTTAACAGTATGATATGAAAAATCTTCCTTAAATGGATAGTTTATTGAAAAAAAAATTAGTCTAAAACGAAAAAAGAAGCATAAAAATTAAAACTAATCTTAAATAAGTGAAATTGAATTATGTTAAGCTACTCTACGCTTAAAATACACCGGATGAACATAAATTATGTAAAATCATAACTTTAGTTTAGTCATTCAAATATTAGAATTCCATTAATATAGCCAAATACCACAACCTTCCTCTTGAAAAATAAACATTGAGTCATTTCCTACATATTTCCTTTGATAGGAGTCTCATTGTTGTTGTCTGATATAAAATTTGAATCTTCAAACACATCCTCTTGTTCCTGAAATTATTCATCATTAGAATAAATCAAATTAAACAAGTATAGCCATACAACTTTAATTCCATCTTATCAATCAATCCATATTCTACTGTTACTTGTCATCACCTATCCTTTTTCATGCTCAAAAGATAAGATATTCAATAAATATCTCATTCAAAAAATCCACCAACACCACTCACCAATGTATCTATTGCCTCTTGACATTAATGATAATAATTTCAAATGTTTGTATTATTATCTTCAACCTCCTAAATGGAAAGAGAAAATTACTATGGATATGGAATCATTTAAGACAATATTGATAAAGTACAAATACTCTCATATAACAGTCCACATTGAATTATTCTCCCATGGAAAGCATAATTGAATGCGATGATTGGAACCCGATTTCTAATAAGTGATGAGCTGATGCCTGTCATCATGGATAAATCCATGAGACTATTATCATAAAGTTTACAAGAGTGTTCCAAGGAAACAAGTTAAGAGTTTAATTTCCCTTCGCTTATATATCACATATAATACCGAAAAAATGTCCTAAGTTTTCCAAACATGTTTCTATATAATAAGAAATAATATATTTCGTTGCTATCCATAATACCTAGATATATACAATAAAAAAACTTGAATTAAGAAAGATGCATGATTGATAGACAAACTCATACTTAAATGAATGACTCAATAGAGAATAAGATATGTACAAGAAAACAAAATGAAAATACATGTGATAAAAGAAAACAACTCAAAAATAAAACTCATCTAAGTTCACTATGCTAATTCTATACTAAAACCATGCTGGTTGAAACTAATCTAAGAAAACGCTCAATGGGAAAGAATCCATCTACATAACTCAAAATCTATGATAAAATGAACATAAAAAGGAATTAAAAGGAATTGGGTTGGGCCTAATTTGTGACGGACGTAATTTCAACAGTCAAACTTTCGTTAAATGTGTACAGGATAGCAAAATCAAAAGTCAAAGGTAATCCAAATGAGCAATATATTTCAATAAGAATTCAGTGAAGATGAACATTGGAAACATCTGAGTGTTCATTTTCATAACAAAAAGGAACTACATATTTTTATTATTTTTTGAAATATTCATTTTGTAATATGATAATTTGTCCACAACAAGATTGTTATAGGAGAAACATGAATGTCATCAGTGAAAAAATTACTCAAACACGAATAATATTTTGTGAGAGTGTAACAATTAAAAATTTTCTTTTTGTCAAAAATAAAGTTTTTGCACAAAAATATTGTTCAAGGGAAAACATCAGGATTCCAACTTCTTCATTTTTTTTCTATCTCATCTAATAAATTCTTTTATTGTTCAACCAATAAGTCTTTTATTAAAAATACAAGGCAAAAAATAAAACCAGCTAGAGATTAGAAACCAAAAACATATTAATCTAACCAACTAAAAAGAAAATAATCTATAGTTGTAAACTATTAAAAATTACTCATGAAGGATTTATACATCGAGTATATCTAGAAAAAGAGCAATATGAATCCTTCACCCATAAGGATAGATAAATAAATTATATCTTAATTTACCAAAAATTAACACTACAGTAAATAATTATGCAAAGAAAATAAATTAGCCTAATCTATCCTACTCCTATTCTACACTACAGTAGCTGCAAATGAACTATGTGAAATCATAATGTCAATGTAGCCATCCATGTAACTCCAAACCCACAATTATTTTTTCATAAAAAATTAGTAGAAGAAGTTGGAATAGTAAAAGTCTAAAAGTAGGAAAAGTTAAATTATGTAAAACTCTATCCATCATGCAAGAGATGACATTGTTATTATTCATCCAACCATGAATATCATAGAATTGATGGATGGAGTTCAAAAATGAGTGGCACACCTGATGAGAACCATACATGAAATCATCATGACTAGTACTTTGTGACAGAGTCTTAGTACTGATATTATCATTATTTCTAGAAGACAAGTTAAAATAATAAGAGCATGACATAACCATTGGTCTAGATTGTAGTGCATCATTGTCTTGGAAATCCTCCATGGGCTCATATTTCAAATAACAAACAACTTGAGATAAATTAGCATGATGTACTAATATGCATGGACTATCGTCCACCATGGTATAAGGCATAAAGACTATGGTGGCAGCCAATAAAATCACATGTCTCAACTAATTGGCTACTTGTATAGGAAGACTCTCTATTAATAAAAAATGTAGTTGAATCAAAAGAAGATATAGTCTAATATATGTTTTCTACAACATTTCCTTCATCCCATGTAAAGGTTGATAAGGAAAAACATTAATAAGTTCATGGGAAGTGGTCTTATCTTCTCTATCTTCTACATGTATATTACCACCGTCAAGTACCACATAAGGGTTTGGCCCTGTACAATTCATTTGAATAGGGTCATGGGTGACTTTTTGCAAGACCAAACCATCAAAATGATCATGATAAAAAAATAATAATTAGAAGAAGAAAGAAAATGAAATTCATCTCTAGAAAGAGAATCATTTTCAATAGAAGTATGATGCATGAGCATTTTTCCTCCAAATTTAACCTTGTTGACTGGACCTAGAGGGGTCTTTGAATTAATTTATTTTCCTGTGTTTTATTGAAACCTGGAAGAATTGCATAGGATAAGGTTTCTTAAGTTGATATTTGATTAATATGTGATCGAATATGCCTTGTTTAAAGAATATCTCGAGAGTTTATAATATTTAGAGATATATTTAGGTGTGTGTAGATCTCTTGAGGATATTTTTGATCTAGATTTTATGAGCATTACGAAATGAATATAGATCATTATCAAAATATACTTAACACAAAATAACAGATATATAGTAAAACTGGTTTCTATTCAACAAGGAAATAAGTTGAAACTGTAAAACGCAGCGGAAAACAAGCTTGTTAGAATGGTGTCGGCTTATCTCTAAGAAGAGATGTCACGACTGTGCTCATTCACAAGAAGATGATTACAATGAGGCTTTGAAGGCCTTTTTACAATAAACAAGAATGTCAAAAACCATAGACATCCAAAAACTTAACCCTAGGAGATGAAGCACCAAAAGTCATGTGGGCCCCGTTTGGGTAAGTAGTACATCAACTTCCCGGGGTCGTAACTTTTGCATACGATCTTTGTTTTAGGCACACAATATCTTGTTGGAAAGGTATATCCAAGGAATACACATGTTTTCGTCAGACTCTAACTCTATCAACAATTTAACTGTGGCGAGCCCTAAAAACGTTGTTTATGGCCTCAAAATAGCCCCGGAAGTCAGGGACCCAAAAACTAGGAAAAAACTGCCAAAATGATCCAGTTGAAATAGGTGGGAGGCCAGCAACATCCATTTGGATCAATTCTCCCCCCTTAGGAAGAAATGGTTTCTATTGCATTGAGTGCCCCAATCAGATGAGGAAATTTCTATTGAATTTGGCCCCGGGTGAGCCACTTTCCTTGGTGCAGGAGTTTCCCTCCTTTAACAACTTGATAAAGTTGGATCCTTTGCTGGCAAGTGCCCTTGACCTGTTTGTTCACAATATGATCACTAGATTCCTATTGTATGCAGTCGGGGTTGAGTTATGTTGGTGTCAGTTGTTCTGCTATCTCTAAGGTGTCCAATAATGGTGGGAAATAAGGTCGAAGGAGATCCACGTTGAACACTAGGTGCAAGAAAAGGAAAGGAGGAATGTTGAACTCAAAAGAATTATCACCCACAACCTTGGTGATGGTGTACGACCCATAATGGAGTGGGAGAAGCTTCCGATGGAGTCCTGTAAGGTGTTTTTTCTGTAAGTGAAACCAAAATTTGTCTCCCACTTGAAACTTATGTGGCACCCTAATCCAAGTGGATATTGGTGGCCACCCACCTATTCCACTGGATCGAAAAACAGTTTTTCACCTTGGCAGTTTTTTGGGTTCCAAACTTTTGGGGCCGTTTTGAGGCCCTAAATGATGTTTTTTGGGGATATGGGGCCCAGGTGACAAAGATAGGCACTTACCTGGGCCAGTCAAAAATTGTTCTTCTCGGTTAGAACTTTCCAACAGGTTATCGTGCACCTAAAACAAAGATCATATGAAAAAGTTACGACACCGGGAAGTTGATGTACTAACTTACCCAAACGGGGCCCACATGAATTTTGGTGCTTCATCTCCTAGGGTTAGGTTTTTGGATGTCTAGGGTTTTTGACATTCATGTTTATTGTAAAAGGCCTTCAGAGCCTCATTGTAACCATATTCTTGAGAATGAGTGGATTTGTCACATCTCTTCTCAAAGATAAGCCTCCACCATTCCAACAAGCTTGTTTTCCACTACATTTTACAATTTCATCTCATTTCCTTATTGAATAGAAAATCGATTTTTCTGTATATCTGTTATTTTGTGTTAAGCATATTTTAATAATCTGTATTCATTTTGTTCTACTCATAAAATCCATATCAGTGGTATCAGAGCGGTATGCTCCTTGTCTTCTTAATGCATGTCCCCAACGAGGTCAGGGTACAAAGAATTGGGTCTCGAGCTTGTTTCTCTTGAGGAAAAAATCTCTCGCATGCCCAAGCGACCTCTCATGGAAGGAGAAAAGAAAGATGAAAGGATAGGAGATACTTTAAACAAAAATCTTGAGGAAGCCCTCACGCAACAAAGGAACGAGATGATGGATAGTTTCGTGCAAATCCTTCGGCAGCTACCAACAGGCGACGCATATTCCTCGAGTGGAAGAGATGCCCCCTTCAAGGTACAAATAAACTTCGATATTCCTATATTTGAAGGTCAGATAGATGCAGATGTTGTAGACAAGTGGTTGAATCTACTAAAAGGGTATTTTTTTGTTCATAACTTTTCGAATAGAGAAAATATTACTTTTGTGCTCCTCAAAGTCGTTCCCCATGTCCAAGATTGGTGGGAAACTTTTTGTGAGCAAAAGGAAACAAATGAACCCTCATTATTTACAGTCACAACCACCTGGTAATACTTCAGGGATACTATTAAGGAACAATACTACCCTGTCGGAAGTTATGATGACTTGTATACCAAATGGACCACACTGCGTCAAGAAAGAGACCAAGCAGTGCTAGATTTCACAAATATCTTCCATACCTTGCGCACCAAGTTGGGTATCAAATATTTAGAGAGATATATGGTGCTCAAGTATCACGGTGCTCTGCATATTTACATCTAGACCGAAATGGAATTTTTGGAAATCTCATCCTTGGGTGCGGCCTATCGATATGCTGTCAAAATTGAGTAGAAGCTCAAACAAAAGCAGCGACAATTTGGGCCTGGGAACCCCTCACAACAAAATCCAGGAAACGGAGGCCCCAACCCACATAAAAAAGGATAGAGAAAGGATGGACAATATCAGGACAACAAGTCCAAGCTGCAAGCAAATAAGGACACCGGAAGGACAAAGAAAGATATTGGGAAGTGGTGCGACTTCCATAAGAGCCCTTGGCATAACACTCTTGACTGCCACTCAAAGAAATCGCTAGTGGTTGAAGTGAAAGCGTCTGAATCAGATGCAGGGTCTAACTCTGAGTTAGAACCAAAAAGGGGAATATGGATCATTGACGTGGAACCCAGTGCCACCGTTGCTACCACCAAGCTCTAGCCTAGTGAACCAGACAAGCCAAAAGAAGGAGAGTGCCTCTTCCATTCACAGATATGGGTAAAAGGCACCCCATTGCACTTCATCGTTGATAGCAGTAGCCAGAAGAACCTCATCTCAGCAAAGGTCGCCAAGTGGTTGGCCCTGCCGACAACGCTGCACCATTCCAACCCTACACCATTCGATGGATCTTCCAAGGAAGCGATATTCGCGTCATCCAATAGTGTCGATTGTCGTACGACATCAATCCCTTCAAAGACGTGGTATTGTGTGATGTTTCTCCTCTCAAAGTTGGTAATTTTCTTTTGGGGCAACCTTATTTATGGAAACGTCTTGTTGTATATGAGTCTATGCCTCGTAGTGTTATTATTACTTTGAACAATAAATTGTATAGGATACCTGAGGCAGTCCCTCCTAGTGCTATTTCCTTGACCTCTTCACTTCCAGGTCAAGCATCCCATCGATCTGACCCCAGGTGCATCACTACCCAATGGGCCAGTCTACCACCGCTCTCTGTTAGAAAAATAGGAGATCAAGAGGCAGATCCAAGAACTGCTCCACAAGAGGCACATCCATCCTATCTCATCGCCTTGTGGAAGCCCAATCGTGCTGGTGCAGAAGAAAGATGGGACCTGGCAACTCTGCGTTGATTACCGGGCCCTGAATAAAATCACAGTCTGAAACCGGTACTCGATTCCCTGAATCGATGACCTACTTGATCAACTCATGGGGGCCAAATACTTTAGTAAGATTGATCTAAATTCTGGCTACCACTAGGTCCCAATAGAACAGACAGATGTATGGAAGACTCCCTTCAATTCAAAAGAAGGTCTTTTTGAATGGCTAGTCATGTCCTTTGGTTTGAAAAATTCTCCAACAAAGTTTATGAGGATGATGGAAGATATCCTACGACCTTTCACCAAAACTTTTGTAGTGGTGTATCTGGATGACATCCTCGTCTACAAAAAGACTTGGGTGGAACACTTGCAACATATTCAATAGGTTATGCACACCCTGTGGCAGCACAAACTATATGCAAACTTGAAAAAATGTTCCTTCGGCATGAACAGGGTCCATTAGTTAGGCTACATCGTTGATAAACATGGTGTGCATGTGGATCCAGCCAATATCCAGGTCATTCGTGATTGGCCAGCCCCAACCACACTCACTGAACTTCGAAGCTTCTTGGGCCTCACCAATGTCTATTGCAAGTTCATGCTGGGATTCTTTCATATCGCATGGGCCCTCAGCCAAGTAACCAGAGGTGGTGGTAAGGTAAAATTTGTGTGGGGCATGTCCAAATAACAATCCTTCGATGAATTGAAGAAGTGTTTGTGCTCATCCCTGGTACTTTCATTACCGGACCTGCAACATCCCTTTTAGATCGATACAGATGCTTCAGACTATGATGTGGGCATCGTTCTCACTCAACATGACCACCCCATGGTATATCAAAGTGAGACACTATCAGATGTTGTCTGTAAGTACCCTACTTACGACAAAGAAATGTACTCCATTGTGCAAGACTACTGCCAGTGGAGACATTACATTTCTGGGAAGGAGACAGTCATCCACACTGATCACAAGCCACTACAGTTCATGCAGACCCAAGGAAAATTGCAGAATGGCCGCCATGAGAAGTGGTCAACATACTTACAACAGTTCCATATCAACATCAAGTATAAAACATGAAGTACCAATCGAGTTGTTGGTTGCCTCAACCGACCTCCAATCATGGTACTCACCATGGTGGTAGAATCTTCTGGCCACGAAACCTCTAGATGGCCCCACCTCTATGAGACAGACCCTGACTTCTCCACCACCTACCAAATGTTGGGTGCCAACTGAGTAGTCGCTAATTTCCATCTTCAGGATGAGATGTTGTGTCATTTGGGCCATCTTTGTGTTCAATCAAGTTAGCACACGAAGATGATTTTGGAAGCTCACTACAGTCGAGTGGAATGACACTTTGGTGTCAAAAATACAGTGGCAGTGTTGTAGAAACATTTCAAATGGCCGAAACTTAGACAGGATGTTGGCAAGTATATCAAGTCCTGCACTGCCTGTGCTATTGAAAAATCGAACACTAAGAAATAGGGCCTGTACACCCCTCTACCTACTCCTAAAAGGCCATGGGAATCCATCTCAATGGACTACATGTTGGGCCTCGCATACACCAAGAGGGGAAATGACTGTTTTTTTGTGGTTGTTGATCGCTTTTCCAAGATGGTGATTCTAGCTGCCTACAAGAAGAAAATAACAGTAGAAGCCACTGCCAAGATATTCTTTGAATGAGTAGGGGTACATTTTTGGATCCCACAAACCATTATCTCAGACCGTGATAGTCGGTTCCTCAACTCATTTTGGTGGAGCCTCTGGTCACTGTTGGATACCAAGCTCACCAAATCCACTGCCTTCAACCCCCAGACAGATGGCCAAAATGAGGTCGTCAATCGGATGGTCGTACATATCCTACGCATGTACAATTCAAAACAACCCATCACATGGGATGAGATTTTTCCCTATGTCCATCATAGCTACAACCAAGCCCTGCATAACTCAACTGGCCAGAGCCCCTTTCAAGTGTGGTTGGGATTTCAACCATTGGCCCCCATGGATGTTGCACTACCCCTGGTGACCACCTCAACCGACTCGTCCCCTACTCCACCAGAAGCTGACAAAGCCACCCGGCTCATTAAGTGGATCCAACACTTCCGCCAACAGGTTCAGGATATTCTACAAAAGTTTAATTCCAAGTACAAGTAGTTCCATGATCAACATCGGTTGCCACATAAGTTTCAGGTGGGTGACAAAGTTTGGTTGCATTTGCAGAAATAACCCCTTACAGGGCCCTATCATAAGCTTCTCCCACTCCATTATGGGTCATACACCATCACCAAGGTTGTGGGTGATAATGATTTTGAGCTCAATAGTCCCCTCTTCCTTGGTATGCATCCAGTCTTCAACGTGGCTCTTCTTCGGCCATATTTCCCACCATTATTGGACACCTCAGAGATAGCAGAGCAGTTGACACCAACAGAGATCAACCTTGACTACATGCAATAGGAATCCAATGATCAGATTGTGGACACATAGATCAATGGAACTCGACAACAAAGGATCCAACTTTATCAAGTCGTCAAAGAAGGGCATCTCTTGCACCAAGGAAAGTAGCTCACCCGGGGCCAAATTCAACAGAACTTTCCTCATCTGATGGGGGAACTCAACGCAATGGAGATCATTGCTTCCTAAAGAGGGAGGATTGATCTAAGTGGATATCGGTGGGAACCCACCTATTCCACTGGCTCAAAAAATAGTTTTCCACCTTGGCAGTTTTTCGGCAGTTTTTCGGGTTCCAAACTTTTGGGGCCGTTTTGAGGCCCTAAACGACGTTTTTTGGGGATTTGGGGCCCAAACGACTGCTAAACGCACTTTCCTAAGCCAGTCAAAAATTGTTCTTCTCTATTAGACCTTTCCAAAGGGCTATCATGTGCCTAAAATGAAGATCGTGTGCAAAATGTACAACCCTAGGAATTTGATGTACAAACTTATCCAATCAAGGCCCACATGACTTTTGGCGCTTCATCTCCTAGGGTTAGGTTTTTGGATGTCTAGGGTTTTTGACATTCCTGTTTATTGTAAAAATCCTTCAGAGACTCATTGTAACCATCTTCTTGCAAATGAGTGCAGTCGTCACATCTTTTTTCAGAGATAAGCCGCCACCATTCCAACAATCTTGTTTTCTGCTGCATTTTACAGTTTCATCTTATTTCCTTATTGAATAGAAAACCAGTTTTAATGTATCTCTGTTATTTTGTGTTAAGAATATTTTAATAATATGTATTCATTTCATTTTTCTCATAAAATACAGATCACACTTGGTGTTGATC
>JASDQU010013705.1:17174-37115 GCA_032191745.1 Picea mariana
AATGGAGTAAAATCTCTCAGGTTGACTAAGCTTCCAGCTCTAAAATACAATGGGGTGTCCTCCTTGCATCAAAACTGCATTGATCCCTTCATCGGATGCATCACACTCTAGTACAAATGGCAGGGTGAAGTCTGGTAGTGCCAACACTGGACAAGTGCCCATGAATTCTTTCATGTGATCAAAGGCTTTGTATGATTTCTCGGTCCATATGAAGGCCCCATGCTTGGTAAGATCTGTCAGCGGTGCTCCAAGCTGAGAAAAACCTTGAACGAACCGCCTGTAATAGCTACACAGCCCGAAGAAGCTCCTCAATTCTGTCACGTTCTTGGGCTTTGGCCAATCCAAAATGGCCCTGATCTTCTCTTGGTGCACCTGTACCCCCTGTGCACTAATGATGTGGCCTAAGTAAAGTAGCTCTGTCATACCAAACTCGTGCATGGACTCTTTGGCATATAATGACTGTGCCTCCATGATGCTCAATACCTCATCCAGGTGCCTCATATGATCTTGCCATGACCAGCTATAGATCAAGATGTCGTCAAAGAAAACCAATACTGATTTCCTTAACTGATCTTTGAATATATGGTTCATGCAAGAATGGAATGTAGTGAGTGCATTGGTTAGCCCAAATGACATAACCAGGAACTCGAAGTGTCCAAAATGACATCGAAATGTCATCTTTCTATGTCCTTCTCTCGGACACTGATCTGGTGATATCCAGAGCATAGATCAATTTTTGAGAAGAAAACTGCCCCATGCAGTTCATCTATCAACTCGTCAATGAGTGGGATAGGGTACCGATTTTTGATGGTTTTCTTGTTCAAGGCTTGATAATCAATGCACATCCTCATGGTGCCATCCTTCTTCAAAACTATGACAACTGAAGAAGAAAATGGGTTGCTACTCGGTCTGATGTGTCCCATCACCAACAATTCCTTGATTGCCTTCTCTATCTCATCCTTGAACGTCCTAGGATGATGATAGGGGGGAGGTGATCATAGGTTTAGCCCCCTCCTCTAATTCAATGGTGTGCTCAAACCCCCTATCAGGTGGTCTCCCTAGTGGGATTGCCTCAAAGACCTATTGATGTCATCCCAATAAATTCTTGATCTCTATGTGGTATTATTGTTGATCTTTTGAATCCTTTTGAGTAGTGATCAAGCATTCTGCGGCATATGATACCTCCCCATGTCTGAATATCCTCTCCATCCTCTTGGATGAAACTGTCCTAGGTGCTCTTGTCGAAATACCTCTTAGAACAACCTTCTTCCCATCCTGATCTTTGAATCCCATTTCCAAGGTTTGCTAGTTGGTAGTGATTTTTCCTAAGGTAATCATCCACTGAACTCCTAACACCACATCTGTGTCCAATAGGTCAACCACATAAAATGTGTCTCTCACTGTGTAGTTGCCTAACTTCATCTCTAAGTTTGGAATTTTTTCTAGACACTCCACTATGTGGCCATCTGCTACCGCAACATCAAACCCCTCAAACTCCTCTATCTGAAGTGCCCATCTTGATACTAGTGAAGCGTCGATGAAGTTGTTGGTGGCCCCACCATCTATTAGGGTGATTTCCCATTGCCCCTAAATAATCCCTCTGATACGGAGGGTATCATACTTGGGAAAATCAGAAAGGGTTTCTATGACTCCTCCCTTTTTTGGTTTTCTCCTATTAGCCTGCTCTGGAGGTTGGGGTACTACTGGAGGATGGGCTCCTGCCGGTGTCGGTGGTCTACGGGGAAGATGCTTGTCTGGTGGTGCTGACTCCTCTTCTGAACTAGTGGATCCACTGTCCTACTCCTCCTCCTCACTGTCCATGCTATCTGTTGCTACCTCAATATAATGAATCTCTCCTTTTCCCATGCACCGATGGCCTGGGACTCAAGGATCTCTGCAGCTGAAGAAAAGATTCTTCCTCATAAGCTCTCGCCTAGTCTCATCATCCAACTTCTCCTTTTCCTTCCATTCTCTTTGAAATGGCTTCTTGTCTTGATCCCTCTAGGGCACAAATGGTTTGGAGAAAGTTTTAGTCTTTGGCACTGAGTCTACCAAATCTTGAGTGCGAAGGATGGCATCCTGAAAAGTGGGAGGCCTATATTTCTTCACCTATCCTCTCAAAGGCTCTGTGAGTCCTTCTGTGAATAGCATGATGAGCCTGGGTTTTGATATATCTGTCACTACCATGGCTACCCACTTAAAATCTGTGATGAATGCCTTTGTTGTGCCAGTTTGTCTCAACTGGGCTAGATCCCTGAAGTGTATCTCGTGATCCTTCCTGTCAAACCTATCCATGAGCCTATCTGTAAACTCCCTATAGGAGGTGATGCGACTGTGACCCAATGTCACTAGTCCATGATACCACCACTTGTGTGCCTCACCCTCCAAGTGTAAGGTCGCGAAACTGATGGCCTCTGTCTCGGTCATCTGGTTGAGCTTGTAATACATGTCTAGCTTTTGTACCCAAGCTCTGGCAATGTATTTGGATGATCCGTCGAAAGAAGGGATGGTGAGTTTCCCAACTTTTCGAATGAAATCGAGGTTATTCCCCTACTGCTGTTGTGGTCCTCCCCTCTGCGGCTCTCTGGGGCGATTCCTGAGTCTGAGTCCACAATACTCGACTAAGGTTATGTCCTGATGGAATTCATGACCCAATGCTGTGTACTCCCTCCTATACTTTGCAATGTCATTGGCATGAGTGGGCGGCCTCTGTACTATTGGTGGTGGTGCTGCTACTGGGGGTGTCCTCTGGAAACTGGGAAACAAGGGTCTGGGAATCCTACTCACAGAGGTGTATGTGTGAGAGGGTGATTGGGGTCTACTACCTGCTCCCGAGTTTGCCTGTGTTGCATGCAGGACTTGTGTATCTTGGGTTCCCACTCTAGCCAATCTATCAACCACCTGTGCCAAGCACTGAGACATGGTCCGTTGACTAGCTAACATACCATTGATACCCTGCACGAAAGCTACCTTTGGATTTACGGGGGCCTTGCCACTGCCCTCTGGTCGCTCATATCTATCTCCTAGCATCCTCTCTGCCTCATGCTCAACCTCATGCTCTACCCTTCTCTCTGCTTCTCTGTGTGCCTCTTCCTCTTCCTCTGAGCTATGAGGAAAAGGGGGAAAATCAGGCCTATTCCTTCTTTCCTGATGCCTATTGTAAGTGACATATTCGTCACCTACGTGTTCACGACCCTCTGGGTCTTCTGCTGCACTCATTGTATTTAGTCACAGGCTAGTAGGACTAACACTTTGATACCATTGTAATGTTCATGACCCGGCTAGTCTAGGAAACGTTGCTAATGTGTGTGTAGGATCAAAGGTTTAGAATATATAAATGATCATACAAATATTAAACATGATAAAGGACTGCAAGTTTGTATTATGATATCTCTATGGATTACAAAATCGCCGAATACGACTGAATAATTGACAATACTCGACTAGATCAACATACAAAGGATCTTAGCCAGAAAATAAGCACTGCGGCTGAATAAAATAAAAACACTCGGCTAGATCAAAAGAAAAAAGGATCTTAGCTGGAATACAAATAAGCAACTAAAAGATAATACTCGGAATATGGGAGCACTACGGAATCAATGAAGAATGATGGAAGACCTGGATGATCTTCCTGGTGACTAGGGTGTGTCTTTCAACACTAAAATCAGCCAACTAGTGTCTTCCTCCTGGAGTACATTGAACTGTCTCTCCTGAGATGCGCCTCTTCTCCTCAATGACAAGTCATAATCTGCATAATGATGAATTAGGTCGCTGGCCCTTCCTTTATAGATTTCCAAAACCCTAAATCATGCTGAAACCCTAAATCACTATTGAAACCCTAATTCACTGTTGACTTCTATTTTTAGCTCATAATGACTTAAAAGTGTTGTTAACCCTTGTTAGCTCAATGTCACTTTTTGAATATAACACTTGTGACTAGAGTGATCTCTAGTAACCCTATTTACCCCTCTTTGGCCCTGGCTATAGTCTAATGGGGTGGTTTAGACCATTAAGCCTCCTTTTTTGGAGCTCCTATTTGGAAAGGAACATTACATATATAAACACCACTACAGATGGATTGGTAAGATGACAAAGTATACAGTCAACAGACAAAGATTCATAACTAGCTTTTGATAGTTGGCAACAAGGTTTGCATGAAAGATTCTCAAGAATCTGCACAACTATCAGAATGACCAGATGGGTTGGGACTGAAGTTAGAGAACACCCAATATACGATGGCACCTCATATCTAGACAACTTTTTGCAGAATATGGAAGAAACTGTGGGAGAAGATCAAAGAATCTTGGTACTAGATATAGCTTTCCAGAACACCCCTGTCAGATGGTGGGCTACTCATAAAGCTACACTCAGAAATTGGGATGAGGTGAAGCAAGCCCTCAAGTATAGGTTCTGGAATAGGTAGGAGTTAGAATCAAAGATGCAGATAGATCTCCACATTGCGCAAATGTTCAATGGAGAATCGGACCCTAAGATACACATTCAACAGTGCATGGCACACTTGTAGGCCACAGATATACCCTCTCACTTTTGGGTTCAGGTATTCCCCCATTCTCTAGGCCCAATCCTGAAATCTTGGTTTATACATGAGGAAACCAGAAGACATACCTGCGATTGGTAGATACTGGCAGCTGGATTTTGAAAAGACTTCTCATTTACAAGTAAGTACCTCGAGCTTGAACTAGTCCTACACAATATTAAAGAACTTCTTTTTTCAACCAATAGTGATAATAGATCAGACTTTGTAGTGTTTCCCAAGCACACACAAGAACTTCAGAATGAACTCCACTTACCTTCGATTGAAAAGCCTATAGAATGATACTAGATTAGCAAAGCTTAAGAAATCCTAGACGAATTAGAAGAACTGATAAACCTAACAATCAAAGAGACTGAGGGGAATAGAGAAATCCAAAACACTATACCTAGCCAGACTGATAGTTCCTACAATCACCCTTTGAAATTGTAAAAGATTAACATAGGAATCGAAGAGAAACCCTAAATAGATTTGGTAGGAGATTACTGGGATGATCAAACCAGTCAGGAAATACAGAGTTTACTGAGGGAATACAATGATTTGTTCCCAAAGACTTTTTCAAAACTGAAGGGAATCAAAGGAGTTATGGGAGAAATGAAGATTGAGTTAAAACCAAGATCTAATCCTGTCAGACATAGGCCATACCATCTTAACCCAAGAGTAAAAGAGAAAGTAAAGAAGGAGATTGATAAGATGCTAGAAGAAGTTCTCATTTTTCCAATAGAAGAAGCATAATGGGTCAGCTCGATAGTCATTCAAAGCAAGAAAGAAACTGAGGATATTAGAGTCAATGTGGATGACAAAAGCCTCAATTCAGCCTATGTGCATGACCCTTTCCCAACACCCTTTACTAATGAGGTTCTAGAACAAGTTGTGAGGAAGGAAGCATACTAATTTACAGACTAATTCTCAGGATACCATCAAGTTAGGATTGCTGAAGAGGACAAGAGAAAAACCACCTTCATTACCAAATGGGGATCTTTTGCATACAATGTGATGCCATTTGGTTTAAAGAATTCCTCTGTAGTTTTCTCTAGGATTGTGATAGTAGCTTTTAGAGAGTTCATTCACAAGTTCATACAATTTTATATGGATGATTGGACAATATATAGTCTTCTTAAGGACCATGTAGCGCTGCTAAGGATAATGTTCGATAGATGCAGAGAGTTACGGATCTCATTAAACCTCAGGAAATGTATCTTCCGTGTGCCACACGAAAATTCGTTGCACCACATAATCTGCTGAGGAGTATTGGTAGACCCAACTAAAGTTGCGGCAATTGTGAATATGACGCCACCTACGAGTATTAAAAAGTTTTGCTCCACACTAGGACATACAGGCTACTATCGCAGGTTCATTCAAAGATATTCCAACATTACTGCATGTTTGGAAAACCTACTGAAAAAGGATGAAATGTTATAATGGACTCCCTAATGTGAAAAATCATTTGAGACACTTAAGGAGAAACTCATTACAACACCGATTATGATATTCCTAGACTGGGAGAAGGAATTTCACATCCATGTGGATGCTTCAGGAATTGCCTTAGGAGCTATCTTAACACAACTTGGAGATGGAGCTATGGATCACCCTATTTACTTTGCGAGTCAGAATCTATCGCAAGCAGAGCACAACTACACAAAGACAGAATGGGAAGGCTTAACAATGATCTACACTTTACAAAAATTTAGACATTATCTGTTAGGGTCTCATTTCAAATTCTTTACTGATCATTCAACATTAAAATACCTAGTTAACAAACCTGTGTTGGAAGGAAGAATTTGCAAATGGCTGCTGTTATTTCGGGAATTTTCCTTTAAAGTCATCATCAAGCCAGGACGATGCAACGTTGGACCCAACCATCTATCCAGACTAGAGTCAAGAGAAAGTGGAGGAGCAGTGGATGACCAACTCCCAGATGCAGATTTGTTCAAAATTGAGGCCATATCGGAATATCTGGAGGACATAGCAATCTTTCTCAATATAGGGGCATGTATCGAAACATATTCCACAACCCATAAATGCCTTATGGTCATCAGAACAACATATTATCAGTTGATCACCAGGAAATTGTATAAACTAGGACTAAACATCATCCTAAGACGATGTGTCCTAGATCATGGAAGGAAGGATATACTCTAGGAATGCCATAGTGCAATTGCAGGAGGACACGTAGGAGGAAAGGAAACAACATAGAAAGTTTTACAGGAAGGACTGTGGTGGGAAACACTTTTGAAAGATGCAAAAGCATATGCTATATCATGTGATGTTTGTCAACGAGTGGGAAAATTGTCACGCCGATATGAACTTCCATTACAACCTGTTAGAGCGCTACAGGAATTTGAGAAATGGGCAGTTGACTTCATTGGGCCAATCAACCCCACCGCTAAACATTCAAAGGCAGGGTACATCATTACCGCAACCGACTACCTTACTCATTGGGAAGAAGCAACAGTGGTATAGGACTGTTCAACGAATACTGTTGCCAGATTCATTTTCGAAAATATCATTACCCACTTCGGATTTTCTAGGAGCCTAACCAACAATCACAATACTCATTTCATTAGCAATACCATAGCAACACTTATAGCAGAATTTATGATTCAAAATCATATGAGCAGTCCATACCACCCACAGGCCATCGTAACAATCGAAGCCTTCAACAAAATCCTGGAAAAGGGACTAACAAAGGTCTATTGCACAAACCAAGAGGACTGGGATGATACAGTTCCAACGATACTATGGGCCTACAGGACAACCATGAAGAAATTCCACAGATAGACATTGTTCTAGATTGTTTATGGAAAAGAGGCAGTGGTGCCCGCAGAGTTCATCAGTCCAATTCTATATATTTCACAAGCCACACGTATGACAAGTAAAGAATCAGTGGCGTAGAGACTTGCGGATCTACAAGAACTCGAAGAAACCATATTTCTGGTAGACTTCCATCAGTCGGTTGAAAAGGAAAGAAAAAAATCTTGGCACAACCCACACATTAAGACCAAGGTATTTACACAAGGGGACAAGGTTTTACTCTATGATAGCCGATACCAGAAGCATCCTGGCAAGCTGCATATGCACTGGTTGGGACCCTTCATAGTTGCGGAGATCCGACCATGAGGGGAAGTCCGACTCGCATAACTGGATGGTGTGCTACGACTAGGATGGGTGAATGGTGCTCGCCTGAAGCCCTACCTATATCAATATTGAGAAGAAGGACAATCGCTCCAATATGATGGAGCTTTTACAATAGTTAGATTTGAGTTTCATTTCCTTTCTGAAATTTTGTAAATTTAGTTAATAATGTCCAGGTGCACAGTATTGCACCATAAAACATAGTTCATTTTTTTTGTTTAAGTGTTGGTTGATACAAATATGATGAATTAGTAGCACAGAATCAGAAGCATGATGAAGTCCATTAATGACAGTCATTAAAGATGATGGGGACAGCCTTTGTGGTCAAAGAGGCCATGAATCCCAATCCAATTTGTCTTAAAGGCCACACAAACCCAGTACAATCACACCCTTTATTGCCATTCCGGAACCCCAACTGCCACCCGTTAAGCCATAAAGCCGCATTATGCCAATATGCCATCAAAGTTTGCACCAGGATACCCACCTGACAAGCATGGGAAGAAGAAAGGTGAACTTAGCCTCTATGAGAAGTTTAACACAAAGAGAGGAGGACACATAACAATCATTGAACCAATACTGCTCGAAATAGTCTGGACTGGCTGCTACATCATAGCCAACAAAGTCATAAGGTCTTATTATAAGGTATAATTCACTTTATATGCGTTATCAATCACCGACTTCTGCACACAGGGAGAAGTGTTCAATTGGGGTAGTTTCTTGCTGGAGGAACTAATAGTAGCTTACGAGGAGGCGCAAGAGAAAGGAGAGACCTTTACCTATGGATACCTACTTGTGGCATTCTCAATGCTCAAATGGAAGTCACATGTGGGTAGACAAATGGAAATACCATATAAAGGGCGCCTGGAAAAGATGTTTGAGCCATGGCAGTCCAGACCAGACTCAGAGAACACAACACTCAACAATGCAATATTTTCCAAATGAGATAATGCTATGATAGACACAACACAGAGGTCGTGTATCCTGTAGGAGATCCTCAATAATAACATGAGGAATATTGCATTCAGTATGAACTGACACAACACATTTGTCTGGTTGAGGCATGCAAGCATGGAACATTTCCACACACGGATTCTACCATTCTATTTGGATGAGGAAGTCTTAGATAAAGAAGTCATGTCATGTCAAGGAGTCAAACGAGGCCAACGCAAATCATGAATGCATTGCATTTTGCCTGTTGATTTTCTCAAGAAAAAAGACAAGCAAGAAGGAGAAGGACTTAGCTCAGGCCCTGAGCCGAAGAAGCCAGATGCTCCGACACAAACAGATTCAGAGGAGGAAGAAGAAACACTATAGCTAGAGCGGAGAAAATGATTCCCCCCCCCGACAGTTTCCAGACAATGTTGTCTTGTCAGGTGCGCAGGTCAATCAGATCCTGGGCACTGCACTTGGCACCGAACCAATGGTGAAGAGGCCCAGAACGGGGGTCTCACCGAAAAAACCCTTGAACCCACAAACCCTTGCATATGCCGCTCCCCGGACCCATGCCATGACCAAATCCACCACTATCATTGACATTCAAGATGACCCGAACCCTGAAACAATTCTAGCTACACTCATCATTGAGAAACCCCCACCACTCCAATTACCAAATCTCCTCACTTCCATTCCACATCATACCACAGCCTCAGAGTTGATGCATCTCGACCACCAAGAGACAGAGGAAGAAAAACCCCCACAGAAAACTAGAGAATCTCCTAAGCCCAGTTCAAAAATTCCCAACCCCGACCCCAAAACCGCAGGGCAGAGCACGATGCAGGATGTTTCGAATATGAACACCTAGGAACAACCTAAGTCTTCAGCATAGGAAGAATCCACCCGAACCAGAGAAGAGATGGAACCCGATCATAACCCGCAAATCAACTCACCACCCAAGGGTGAGGATATCCCAGAAATCATGACGCATGATGTAGAAGCACAGGAAGATACAAAGATACCAGATGCACATAATGAGATAGAATCAACAACGGAGCCAGATACGACCACCATGTAAGCGAAGATGGTGCAAGTTCTCCAGAACCCCCAATAATGTACTGAATTGATGCAGCTCTGCATAACCAGAACCAAGGTTCTGACGCTCTTATCCGCAGACCTAAGATTGAGGATTGCACCAACACCACCAACAAAGGACGAGGTAGAAAATCGCTCAGACCATTCAACAGGTAGTGGACTCCCACTACAGTGGTGAGTACCCACTGATGCAACTCCATCATCAACAGACTTGGAACAGTGGCCAACGCCACAGTTTTTTAGACTAATTAGAGCCTCCACAGACCAACTAGAGCAAAGGCTCCAGGATGCTGAGAGCTCAACCGAGCTCACTAGGAAAGAACGGTTATATGAAAAAACATGTTGAATGAAGTAAAAACTTGATAGACTCCTAGCCCAACGCAAACTAGAAAAACTGTGGGAAAAAATTGTAAATCCTGGCCGAAGATTCGAAAGGTTGCACCCGACCTACCCGAAGCCAGCGAAATAAGAGAACTAGAGAAACAAATCGAGCTATTAGAAGAGGCATGGACACAACTTGCTACACGCACGAAGAATATACAAGAAAAGTTACAACAAGTCTAGCAAGAAGTAGAACAACAACCTCGACAACTGCAGTACCAAATGTAGAGGATAATACTGCAAGGAAATAATGCTCGAGCGACACTACATAAGAAGACAATCGACTGTAGTAAAATATTCAGAGAAGTCAATGATTGGATGGGCATCATCACTCGATGGAATGAATTCCTGGAGGAAGTGCACACAAAGATCCAGGTGTTGAACAATGAAGTTGCAGTCACAATGGACCCCATAGAGCAACAACAAAAGTTCGACCAAATCCAACAGGCTAACAATGAATTGAATTCACTCTATGAAGCACAGTCTGTAGCCAAGAAAGAGTTGTGCAATTTTTGACTGGTAATTCAAACCGCCTACATGGAAATGCACCAGGTTGATGCAACAACTGACTCTGAATGAAACATGTTGGTTGCAGCCAAGCCAAAGGAGTACAACCAAGAGACGACCCAACAGTTCCTCACAGAAGCATCACTCCTCGCCCAGAAATGGTAGGACAAAGTTGAAAGCTTTCACAGAGTAAATCACAGAGCATTAGAGCTAGTTCCAGAATTGGGCCCTTCATTTGAGGAGGTAAAGGAAGAAAAGGCACAAACATAAAATATCAAAGAAGGGGAAAATCCGGATAAGGGAAAGTTACAATTTCTCCTAGAAAATGTGAAGGCACCAAGTGCTTGACTTGAGGACGAGTCAAGGATTGTGGTCGGAGCTTGTTGGGTCCTTCGTTTTTGAGAAATAATTATGCAAGTTTTGAATAATCATGATTCAAACAAACTTCATTAGAGGCTGTAAGGAAGAATAACAGAAAGCAGTTACGAAAGCTAGCACAACACTAGCTAAGCAACAAACAATTGTAACAAAATAAGAAAGAGAGCAAGCCGAAAAGGGAGACATAACCCAGCTATATATAGGACTGAATATAATTGTAAATGGTTGGGTTAGGTTGGGTTGATGTTGTTGTTGTTTTTCATTCAGTTCGTTGGTTCACTCATTCATGAGTTGATTAGAGTTGGGTTGATTCATGTCTATCAGAGTCGCCCAAGGTTTTGGGATTAGTTGCTGCTACTTGTTGTAAGTCAAGAAGAGGAGAGTATGTAATAAACGAGACCTATCAGTTGGGGAATTATAACTCTATGGCTTGGGCCTATAGCCAAGAGTCTGTACTGAATATTTCTATGTAATTCTGAGTCTGTAATGCAAGAAAGATCTCGGAGATAATATGATGAAGGAGAACCAAATTTTCAAAATATGATGTGTCTTTGTATGTTTACTTATGCATTACATTTTTCCTTTATGGTTTATTAGTTCTATTTAATGGTTCTATGTTTAAAGTGATGTTCATAACGTAAGTAGGTTCAATTTTTGCGGTTAGATGTTTCATATTTGATGTTGCTCTTACATAAGAACGGTATTGAGTTATGGATGATCTATGGATTCTCTTTAGTATTTTCCCTACCCTTCCCTATCTTTCTATCTTAGCAGTGCTTTGGGTGAGACTTCTTCTCTTTAGAGGAGATGAAAATTCCAGCACTCTAGACTATATGGTACCTTTTGTTGGTAACCTGAGAAGAACCCTGGTCTGATCAAATTCGTGCCAACAGAACTCAATAAGCATGGAGGAACTGCATGGAATATTCACAGCATATGAAATGATAACTGAATAGGAAAATTCAGATGTAAAAGAAGCATCCTTCAAAGAATCCAAAAAATCAAAGCAAAAAAAAAATGAACAAGAAGAATATAGCAGCAGGAACGACCTTCAGAAGATGATGAAGAAGTGGCCAACTTAGTCAAAATACTGAACAAGGGAACCAACAGTAGGTATAGAGGTAATCTTCCTTTAATTTGTTTTAATTGTGATGGTATTGGTCATTTTGATAACAAATGTCCTCATAAGAAAAAAAGAAATGATGAAGGTTACTCAAAAGGAAAACACACATATAAAGGAAAAATAACTACAAAGAAAGATTTCAAGAAAAAGCTTATGCATCAAAGAATACATCTCATCATCATATGAAGATGAAATCAGTGATAGTAAGACATGCAAAGTTCTATTCATGGTAGTAAAATATTTTGACAAAGAAGACTCCGAAGAAGAATTTGAAGAAGCCAAAGAAGGATATGAAGAAGTCGAAGACGAATTTGAAGAGGCAGAAGTTGACTATCGAGAAGAATTAATGTGTGCCATAGAAGTTATCAGAAGATAAAAGAAGAAAAACAAGAAACTACAAGCAGAACTAGACAAGAAAAAGGACACTCGAGAACTAGAACAAATGATCACAAGATTGAAGGTTCAAATAGAATAAGATAAAAGAATTGAAGAAGCACTCAAATAACAACTAGAAGAAAAGGACAAGATCATTGGAAACTTGGAAGCATAGATTGTCACACTAAGAAAGGATATTCAAAAGAAAAATATGCAGAATAGCTCCAAAGTTCTCGATGACATTATCAACAGTAAAAAATCTCATCTTGACAAGTCTGGACTTGGATATGATCAGAAAGAAAAAGGATCAAGCTCCAAAACAACATAGAAAGAAACAAATCCAAAAATTTGTGCAGAAACAATCAAAGGGGATAGGAAGATGTACATGGAATATTACAGGGACAATCCTCCACCAAGAAGATTCATATTTCAGAATCAACAACAGACAAATACACCTCAAGAAGAAGAAGAATTCGTAAGAGCACCTTCTTTCAGAAGATGTTCAACTCCCAGGTTTCAAACAATATTTTTTGGTTTATGTTATGTATGCAATAATTTTTGACATAAAGCTATGAATTGTAGAGCTAACAACATGAACAATAAAAACATTGAGAGTCATACACAAAGGGGTTACTCAAGAAGACCTAGTGAAACACAAAGAAGAAGTTACAACAAGTTTGAATCTTTGAGCACTAAAGTGGAATGTTACAAATGTAACTATTTTGGACACATGGCCAAAATTTGTAGAATGACAGTCCCTCATAAAGAACCTCAATAGAATAACAACAGTCACAAACAAGAACCTCAGAAAATGACATGGATAAGAAAACAAGATCATTATAGCAATGAAGAATGCATAGTCACTCTACAAGATAAGAAGAAGAAACACGGTTGGTATGTTGACAGTGGATGTTCAAAACACATGGAAGGTGAAAGAGACAAATTTCTTACATTGCGAAAGGAAAGAAATGGTTTAGTCTCCTTCAGAAATGATAATTCAGCCAAAATCATTGGAGAAGGCACATTCCAAATTGGAAACAAGAATAAAAGGGCACAAAATGTTCTACTGGTAGAAGATATGAAACATAATCTTCTAAGTGTGAGTCAAATGTGTGACCAAGGTCATAAAGTTACTTTCGATTAAGAAAAGTGTGAGATAAGAAGAGAAGGTTTAGGGAAATTGGTCGGTACAGCTACAAGAACTTCAAACAACATATATGTGTTAAGTGAAATTGGAAATGAAAAGTTTTTTCTAGGAAAGGAAGATGAAAGTTGGATATGGAACAAAATAATGGGTCACATGCATTTTGATAACCTTGTCAAAGTCAACAAAAGAGAAGCATTCAGAGAAATTCCCCAGATCATGAAACCAACCAACACTTTATGCAAGCATTGTCAACAAGGAAAGAAAATAAAGACCAGGTTCAAATCAAAGGACTATTCAACAAAAAGACCACTGGAAATTATGCATACTGATCTAGTTGGACCAACTACAACAAAGGGCTTAAAAGGTGAGAGATACGTTTTGTTATTAGTTGATGATTATACAAGAATGACTGCAGTTTGCTTTCTCAAGAACAAGTCACAAGCTTTTGAAAACTTCAATATCTATAAGGAAATGGTTGAAAATGAGATTGATTCAAGAATCAAATGATTGAGATATGATAATGGAGGAGATTTCACTTCAAAGGAATTTATGGACTACTACAATAGTCATAGAATAAAAAGGCAATTCTCCATTTCTAAGACAACTCAACAGAATGGAGTTGTTGAAAGAAAGAACAAGACAATACAAAAAATGGCTTGAACAATGCTAATGGATTCCAAATTGACAAATATATTTTGGACACAGGCAGTGCATACAACAATTCACATTCAAAATAGAGTAATTCTCAGAAACAATACCGATAAAACTCCCTACGAGCTATGAAAAGGAAGACCAACAAATGCGAAGCACTTCAGAGTTTTTGGAAGCAAATGCTACATCAAAAGACAAGATGGAAGAATGGAAAAGTTTGACTCTCGTGTGGACAAAGGAGTAATTTTTGGTTACTCAAGTACAAGGAAATCATACAAGTTTTACAATCTAATATTGAACAAAGTTGTGGAAAGCATCAATGTAACAATTGATGAAACAGGTAGACCAGAATCAAAGGAAGAAGAAAAAAAATCAATGGAACAACTTTTCGAAGAAGAGGAAGTAGAATATGAAGTAGAATAGGAATATGAAGAGAATCTGCCAGAAACAGAAGATCAAGTTCAAAAAGTATCTCCAAAGACACCTAGCAAATGAGTACAGAAGAATAATCCTTCAGATCAGATTATTGGAAACAAAGATGCAGGAGTTGAGACTAGAAGAAAAATCCATTCACTAGAACAAACACACCTAGCACTCTTATCCACAATTGAACTAAATTGTTTTGAATAATCCAACAAGGATGAATTTTGGAATAAGGCCATGAATGAAGAATTGGATCAAACAGAGAAAAATGACACTTGGGAACTGGTTCCAAGACCAAAGAATAAGAATGTGATTGACACAAAATGGGTTTTTAGGAATAAATTAAATGAATATGGACAAGTTACAAGGAACAAAGCTAGATTGGTATGTAAAGGATATGCATAGATTGAAGGAATCGACTTTGAAGAGACATTTTCCCTAGTTGCTAGAATGAATGAAATCTGGTTTCTTTTAGCCTATGCATGCTCCAAAAATGTTGAAGTATATCAGATGGACATAAAATCGTCTGTTCTGAATGGGGAACTTGAAGAAGAAGTCTACATTGAACAACCAGAAGGATTGCAGTTGTTAGAGACCACAGATTATGTGTGTAAATTAAAGAAGGCCTTGTATGGTCTAAAACAGGATCCTAGAGCATGGTACTCTAGACAGGATATGTATCTGTAGCAGGCAGGGTTCTAAAAAGGAAGTGTAGACAACAACCTCTACATCAGGGTAAGTGAAGGTAATATTTTATTAATTGAAGTTTATGTTGATGATATTATTTTTGGTAGTGATGACGACAGGTTAAGACAGAAATTTGCAAAAGATATGAAGAATGAATTTGAAATGTCATTACTTGACTAACTATCCTTCTTTTTGGGACTTCGGATACGTCAAAGCAACCAAGGAATATTTATTTCTCAAACCAATTATATCAGAGAAATTCTAAAGAGGTTCGAAATGGAAGATTGCAAACTAGTTATCACTCCCATGCAAACTAGTTGCAAGTTGAGAAAAGATGATGATTCAAAGTCTACAGATTAGAGGCAATATAGTTCAATGATTCACAACCTACTATATGTGACAACATCCAAACCAGATGTAATGCAGGCAGTTGGACAGGTGGCACGATTTCAAGAAACACCAAAGGAGTCACATGTGTTAGCAATGAAGAGGATTTTTAGATATTTCAAAGGAACAAAAGAGTTTGGATTATGGTATCCAAAAGGAAAGGATCTATCACTTATTGCCTACACAGATACAAATTGTGCAGGTTGTATTGATGACCGATGAAGCACCAGTGGAGCAACGTTCTACTTGGGTGAGCTTTTAGTATCATGGTTAAGCAAGAAAGAATCATCAGTATCTTTATCTACAGTCGAGACAGAGTATATTGCAGCAACATCATGTTGTACACAGGTTCTTTGGATGAAACAAACTATGACAGATATACAATTTGAGTATGATGATCCCATTATAATCTATTGTGATAATACAAGTTCCATCAGTATCTCGAAGAAACCGGTGATGCACTCCAAGACGAAGCACATTCCAATAAAGTATCACTTTCTACGGGAGCAGGTTGTAGAAAAGAACATCAGAGTTGAGTATGTGGGCACAAAAGAACAAGTGGCAGACATCTTCACGAAACCACTTCCACGGGAATCCTTTAAATATCTTCTCCAAAGACTTGGAGTTATTTCTACTCCAAAATGAATGCTTTTTGAATGCTTATCTTATATGTCTTAGATTTACACGAGGAAGCACCATAATAAGACAGTTCAGTCAGGGGGAGCAACACCAGATGGAAAGATACCTTTTCCATTGATGACAAAGGGGGAGAGATTTATCATATGCATAGGATAGAGGCAGAGGATAGAGGCATGGTTCCAGGGGGAGCATGAGTGATATGATTTCAGTATTGCATTAGAGTGTTGCCATCAATGCCAAAGGGGGATATTGTTGATTAAGGTTGGTTGTCATTGATGTCAACCCTTGAAGAAAGCCTTGTAGCACAAAGTTTGGGTAATGGACCCAAGATTTTTTGATGTAAAGATAAATCGTTATTTTCTTGTCATGGTTGATAATAAGTAGAAGTGGATGAACTCCAAAGTGGTCCCCTTATGGTGAAAGCCCTCACGAAAAGATGATTTGCAGATTAAGTTATCCTAGAAGTATGGTTAGAGAACCCATGATTAGTTGTGGAATAATGAGATGAACCCCAATGAATTTTTTAGTGAAACTATCCTAGATGGATAGTGCTTGTCATTCCATTTCCAGTGGTATTTGGAACGTCACATAAATCCTCATGGTTAGAGAGTTATGGCCATGAAAAGTTGGAGAACCCAGGTTTGGGTAATGGACCCAAGTTTGTTTGATGGATAACGATATGCGTTTTGATATATTTTTAGGTAATACTATTCTATATGGATAGTACATGCCATTCCATTTTTTGTGGTATGTGGAACGTCACATAACTCCTCACAGTTTGAGAGTTATGGTTGATAATAAGTAGAAGTGAATGAACTCCAAAGTGGTCCCCTTATGGTGAAAGCCCTCACGAAAAGATGATTTGCAGATTAAGTTATCCTAGAAGTATGGTTAGAGAACCCATGATTAGTTTTGGAATAATGAGATGAACCCCAATGAATTTTTTAGTGAAACTATCCTAGATGGATAGTGCTTGTCATTCCATTTCCAGTGGTATTTGGAACGTCACATAACTCCTCATGGTTAGAGAGTTATGGCCATGAAAAGTTGGAGAACCCAGGTTTGGGTAATGGACCCAAGTTTGTTTGATGGATAATGGTATGCGTTTTGATATATTTTTAGGTAATACTATTCTATATGGATAGTACATGCCATTCCATTTTTTGTGGTATGTGGAACGTCACATAACTCCTCACAGTTTGAGAGTTATGGCCTTACGAAGTTGGAGGACCCTCATATGTCATCTAGAAGCCCCAAAAGGTCAAAGTAGTCAACGTGGTTTAAGATATTTTAAAAGGTAAATAATAAAGTGAAGTGATGAGTGTACTATAATTCAAAGTGAGTACAAAATAAATTAATTCAATAATAAATTTAATGGAGAAATTAGAAGTGGGTTAACCCTAAAACAAGGAAAGTGGGTAAAGTGACCTAGAAGATGTTTTAAGGGAAGCTACTTGGAGAGTATAAATAAGAGGAAAGTCTCTCTCATTTAAGAAACACTTGGGAATATTGAATACCTATAGGTTTCTAAGGTAACCAAAGGATATCTAAGACGAATTTCTGAGTAAAGTGAAGAAAAGAAGGCCAAAATTCAAGGAAGGATAAATTATTTTGATGATGCTTTCTAAGGTGTTTTGGGTAGAAACGTCATAAGTTATTCATACCAAATCCAAATTCAGTAAGACCAAATGTGTTGGTTATATTATAGTCTATAGTATTCTTTGTAATAGTTTTAGATCAATTCAACAAATATTCCATGTGGGGAATGGTCTACAAGGTCACTCTCTAGAATAAGCCATAATTCAGCAAGGTGCGCCATTTTTTCCATAACTCCTTTTCTGAGAGGTTCCAAGTACTGAAACCTAGAGGAATTTCACAAAACACACTAAAGAACATTTTTTATTAGTTTCAGATATTTATTCATTACAGGTACAAAGTTATGATTATTTCAAGTTAGGGTTGTTGACTAATACAAAACTAGTCTTGTGAGAGTAAAGAAACGTTTGATGAAAATGCTAGTCTCTTCTTGTTAAAGTTAAGGAAGTTTTGTAGGTATGTGATCATATACACTAGGTCTATTACAGAGTTACAAATCATATTTGGATGATTAAATTGATGAGGGCTTTTGGTTGAGGTACAAGTTGGGTACATGGTTGAGACAAGTAGTTGATGAGTTAGCACATACATGAGGTGTATAGTTGATGATGTTGGTACATATTGATGAGTCATAGTTGATGAGTATTTGACACATTATTGGTACATACTTGGTACATGATTGGTTGCACTTGTTTATGGTACAGGTTGATTACAGATTGTTTGGTACATGTTGATGCATGATTGATGCACTTGTTTATGGTACATGTTGATTACAGGTTGATGCATGGTTCAGGTTTATTGGTACATGTTTACAACGGTATATATCATAGTGATAGTGTGATAGTGGTTTCATCATTCTTCTTCTACTTCAGGGTGGTTGGACGAGGCAATCAGAGGTAGTTGTAGCCACCTTTCGGTTGTAGCCGGAGAACATAGGGGGTTGTACCCTTCTTCTGGTTGTAACCAGAGAATTGGGGAGCTGGATCTTCCCTCAGGTTGTATCCTGAGAAGCTAGGGGGTTGGAGCCTCCTTCAAGTTGTAGCTGGAAAACAAAGGAATTTGGTGCTTCCAAAGAATGTATTTCTTCAAGACATATAAGATAAAAAATTCTATAGTTTTCTCCTGATTTGGGTTTCCACGTAAAACACTCATGTACTGTGTATGTGTGTGATTGTTCATGTCTTATTGATCATTATTGGATAATAATTCTACATTGATATAACACTTGGATTATTTGGATAAAAAGGATTATAATTGTGTTATTACTGATTCACCCCTCTCTCAGTAATTCAACACAATCCCTACGAGAATCTAAGGTTTCTTTCACTCAATATAATTGGTCTCGTATCTACCATTACTGGATGCAAGGTGAGAACATGAAAAGTACTAAACATATGATATATCTCAATAAATTATCACATAGCAAACCCTGCATTAATAAATAATCACATAACAATTCATAAACATTAAACATAACCAAAATTGATGGCTATATAAACTATGCTGAAAGGAGAAATCACATCTGATCTAATGAACTGGTCGAAACAGTTACAATGGTTTCCTCTGCATGTTTCTCTTCAACTGTATGACCCTCTATTTGTCTTGAGATTCCCTCACTCGACGAATAAAGATCTTAGAGTACCTGCCAAAATCATTCAACCTCCATAAATATATACAAAATCAATACAAGTCATATTTGTAGAGCACTATTTACTCTAAGATGCATTTTTATGAGAGTGTCAAAACATACCTGAATGAGCTCCTCTTGGTTTCGAGAACAATTTATTGGAGTTGCGCGTCTAATATTTGATCAAATTGCCTCCCTTGATTTGAAGTAGCAGCAACAAAGTCAACATTGACTTTGTTGTAGCTCCATTGGATTGAGGGATGTTTTCTCCAAGATTAAACGACTCCAATAAATTATTCTCTATT
>JASDQU010013705.1:37257-50013 GCA_032191745.1 Picea mariana
TCCATTTGGAGTGAGCTCAATTCTCCTAGGATAAAAGTAACAACTATTCCATAACATCATACACTACACTAAAGAACTTTACATCTAAAACTAGAGAATGGAAATTGATGTGAAAAAATGATTTATTCTATTCCGTCATATGACTTGGTTGGAGTATTAAAATGCACCTGTAAACATCATAGAACTCATCCCACTTTGGTATACAAGTGAAAACATGTTATTTTTCCAATATGTAATCATAAACTCACTAAAAATGCTAAAATGAATGCTTTGGAAAATAATAGGTATAAACTCATATGTAATCATGAATATGGTCTTAATGTAAGGCTATGGGAAAGTGGAATATAGTGAAAAGTGAAGTAAAAGGTTGGTAAAATAATGTCATTTTGGCGACCCAACAAGTACAAAAAATATTTCATAGAAAATAGATTGTATAAATATTTATTAAAATATTGTACATCATCATTTAGTTTTAGCCGGCCTATTCTTCTTAGGTCTAAAATTCCTAAGCATTCCATCAATATCTATGTCTTCATTCTCTGGGTGCTCTTCAAAATATGATTTTGATTGCATCCTCTCACGTAGAGAATGCCTAGTCACGGGGTAATGGAGGCAGTTATGATGAGACATCACCTACAAAAGGAAACGATATAAAATTTAGATGGTCAATTTGTAAATGTCATTGAACTAGTTCAGTAATATTAAAAAAAACACCTGCAATGTCATTATTTACCTAGTGCATTGGTCGACACCATTGGAATTGTTGCCCCCACATGATACTCTCCAACTATACGACCCTCAAGTACAACATTCTCTTCCATTTAGACCACAGAATTTATAAGGACAATAATAAATGTATAAGTAAAAAAAAGTAGAAGTACAAAATATTGGAGGTAGATACTTTTGCATTTCACACATTAACTGAGGAATTTCTCTCTTCCAATACTTTATATCATCTTCATGAATTTATTTCTATGAAAACCATATACATATCATGACGCAAGAAAATAACATGTTTCAATAAAACATAATACATATTACATTACAAGTAAAACACATGTCATAAAGTACAACAAAAAATTGAATTTTGTTTTTGCATATATATTGCAGCTACTTACCTCAAGTATTTTCCAAGATCATATATAACTTGTTTGGCGTTGTTGTCAAAGTTGTTTGGGAGAGATAGAGGCAGAACATACTGTAACAATAAAAACAAATTGTTACTTGTTTCAAAACTAGACAAAAAAAACAAAAATCTAAAAAAATGTGTACGACCAATATATAAATATGAATACTAAAATTATTAATTACCTTAATGAAGGTATTCCAAACATGTTTTTTAATCCCACCAAATTCACCTTTATTCGTTAAGATATTCTTTATGTTTGAACAAAAACCTGTGGGAAATTTAATTCTTTGAATGACCTCTTTTACACCATTGCTTTGCTACTCTGTTAATAACCATGGAAGGTTATTTTTGTCTCCATCGCTATTTGATCATATCAATACACTTTGCATTGCATGATTGGATTCCTGAATGTCATTACAAATTTTGACAATTTTTTCTTTATCCCTCCTTCCATCTATGATTCGCCATAATGTTTCTGTCATATTCTTCCCAATATGCATTGTATCAAACAAATGAACTATTTTTATCTCCCCATAGTAAGGAAATCTCATGAATTGAGTGATATAGAATTTCATTCCTTGTGGAATCCCATTATTACTACCTTCATGATGATGACATTAATAACGCATAAAAAAAAATCAGAACACTATTTATCAAATGCGGTAAAAAAAATTGAATAATTAAAATAAAATTTCAAAACATGATTGGGATCTATGATACATAAACAAAATGCGTACCTCAAGGATTAATTCCGTCATATGCCAACTTCCATAGGTGAGGTGTCATTCTTTGTGGTTTTAGTCCAGTCTCTTGTTTCCCATTGAAAAGATCTTTTTTAGTAGTATGATACTTATGGTTCTTAGAGAGGAAGTGTCTATACTCATCAAACACCTCCTTTTCTAAAACTTTGACCGATGAGATTTCATCTTAGGACCACAAACTGGACATGAAAATTTACCCTTTGTTTTAAGACTTGCTACAGAAGGATTAATGTGAATTATTAATATACGAAAGAATTATTTAAAAAACATGCATGATATATTCAATTAATTCTATTCAAGCATGAAATATGGAACGTTACATACCACAAAAATTTATTAGTCCCAGAGCATCATGAATTGTCTGTAAAAATATTCCATGACATTGAAATCTCTTCTGCCTAATTGGTTTACAGATGTCATACATAGTGATGCCCTCCCATAACTTTAGTAGCTCGTCAATAAGAGGCTCGATATACACATTCATATATTTAACTTGGTACTTACCTAATTGTTTGAAATTGCACGAAATTACTACGATCGTATGTATATATACGTAAACAAATAAATAAAAGATGTTATGCAAAAAAAAGAGAAAAATGAAAAATTTACATTCGAAAAATTAATGTAAACAAATACCTGGAACAATCATTCTCAACATTATGTGCTCCCTCTTTATTGACATCCAAGTAAGAATGTTATTGTTGATAACAAAAATAGGCCACACTAAGTAAAAAGACTGAAGCTCTCCAAATGGATTAACACCGTCAGCTGCCAATGAAAGCCTAACATTACGAGGTTCATCTATAAATTCTGGCCATTTTTCAGCAATTTCCTTAAATGCATAACCATCTGCAGGCATTCGAAGAATGCCATCTTCAATTCTCTTTTATGCATGGTAATCCATAAACCATGCTATGCTTTGGCACTTCACTGCAAATATGGAATTATGGGAATATTCCAGAGAACCTTTTGAGGCACTGTTTTTGTTACTTGATCAGTTCGATATCTACTGATACCACATACTGGGCATTTTTTTTCGACACATGTTGTTCATGATATATAATATGATCATCACGACATGCATCTATACTTTGATACTCCATTCTAATGTATTTCATAATTGCATGTAAATATCGATATGTGCGAGGTAAAATATTTGACCAGGGTAACATAAATTCACCTAACAATCTAAAACATAAAAAATGACTAGTTAATGTAAAGAATAGTAATTGTAAATATTACATTTTTATTTTACACATTAATTAACACTAAAAAAAGGGGGGGAAATCAACCTTTATGTATATGTGATGAAACATATTACATACCTTAGGATCTGTGTCGTACAAGTGTTCAACAAATGATTCATAACCTTTAAGTTCACCAACAACAATGTAGTGGAGAGAATATTTTCTCTTGACCCTTTATAAAGTTTTTTATTTTCCTTTTCAAGTAGAGGTTCATCATAAATACCATCACTACTGTCCCCATGATCCTCATATGGATGACCGAATAAGTGTTGGATCATTTGATTTGTCCCATCATCTTGAACTATGTTATTATTGTCATCTACTTCCATGGGATCATTAACTTGATCTTCATTATTTGTTTCATGTTCCTCATCTTGTACAACATCATTTCTGCTACTACTTGGTGTTTTCTGTAGAAATTTAGGGGGAAAATATAACTTTATAATTACAAACAATCATGAAAAATTAGTGCATGTATAAAACAATATAAAAGTTTGAGAATACAATCAATATTAAAACATAAAATGAATAGATATATAGCTAATTACCATGGGACAATATTCATTTGATCCCACATCCATGTGCCCATATTTTATACAATGTTTTTTAGTTGTTTCTATTAAAACTCTTTCGGTATGTCTAGTACAACAATTTTTGCAAGAGAAATAAAATTTACCGTCACCCTTTTCACCCTCTTTAATTGTTTTTCCACCTCTAATGTTTTCTGACATTCTTCCCCACGGACATATACTGATAATTATCTTATAAAATTGAGTGGCATATAATAGAATATCTATTATATTTTTATATTATAACATAGGAGAAAAAAACTGTTTTTTGTTTTCCATGAAGACCTTATACCCTTTTTGAACCGTTGTTGTTATAGAAAACTTGTCACAACATCCGTAAAATGCAACATATTTATAGATTTTTTAATGTCGCATTTACGACGATAGTTGACCAATTCAATGTTGACTTTTTCAAATAGTGGGTGATCGTTAGGGGGGGGAAACCTAGTGTCCACACCTTCGTAAGTATGATAAACAAAACGTTGTAATTTTGACTATTGTTGACCAAATCAATGTTGACTTTGTCAAATAGTGGGTGACCATTTGGTGGGGACAACCTAATTTCCACACTGTTGCAAGTGAAATTCACATTTGATGTCATCGCAAGGGCAACATATTCTGAATTTCATCTCTCTTGTGATGATTTGAAAAGTACGTCGCAAGTGTGACGATATCGGGCAGTATGGAGAAAAAAATTAAAATTTCCTCTATTTTTCGACAATATGGCCAATTTTGTCCATAACATCCCAATTTTTCCACTGTGTATTAGTGACCTTCTATACGAGGTATTAAGCACCCCAAACATATATCATATGCAAAAGTTATTCCCTAGGGAATTTGACATATCAACTACCCCTATCAGGGCCCACAAAACTTTTGGAATTTCATCTTTATGGGTTGGGGCTTTGGATGTTTATGGTTTTCTCATTTATTATTTATGTTAAAAAGGCATTGGGATCCTCATTGTAATAATCTTCTTGAGAATGTGCATATTCGTCCAATCTCTTCACAGAGATAAGCTACCACCATTCTAACAAGTTCATTTCATTGTATTTTCTTTTATAGTCTCTACATATTTCATTCTTTAATATAAATTGAGTATTTATGCATCTATGTTTTTTTATCTAATTTATGTGTTTCATTTCATTCCCTCATAAATCCAGATTGGTGGTATCAACACAGTCTGCTCTTTATCATTTTTTATATGCATGTCCCCAACAAGGTTAGCATATCAGGCATTGGACTCAAACTAGTCGAACCTTTGGAAGAACATACTCGTTGACCCCAATGGTTGGCCATGGAGAAGGAATAGAGAGATGAGGGAGCATGATATCCTCTTAAGCTGTATCTCATCGAAATCCTTGCGAAATAAAGGAACGGGATTATGGATCAATTTTCCCAAATCCTTTAGCGGTTTCAAAAAATAGCAGAGGCATCTTTGTCAAGTGGCCACTTTGTAGGTGTTTCCCCCTTCAAGATACAAGTTAATTTTTATAGTCCCACATTTGAATATAATATATATGCGAATTCCTTGGAAAAATGGTTAAATATACTAGAATATTATTTCTCTGTCCACAATTTTTCCAATAGGGAAAATATCACCTTTGCACTCCTTAAGTGGTCCCCCATGTCAAACATTGGTGGGAGACTTATTGTGAGAAAAAGTCCACATAAGAGTTTGAAATATTTGGGGGTGATCCCAGTTGGGACTCTTTTATGGATGCCATCAAGGAATACTATTACCCTATTGGAAATTACAAAGACTAGTATACAAGATGGACCACACTCCATCAAGAGAGGAACCAAACAATGTTGTAGTTCACAAATACCTTCCCTACCTTGCACACCAAAATGGGTATTAGAGACTCTGAGTGGAATATGTTTTAAAATAACATGGAGCCCTACATATCTACATCCAAACACAAATGGAGTTTATGGAGTTCTCGTCACTGGGAGTTGCTTATCTATATGTTGTCAAAATCAAGAAAAACTTTAAGCAGAGGAATAAGAAAGAGTTTGGATCTACAAATGAATCATAGTAGAAGATGAGAAAAAGAAACCCCAACACACAGAATGAAGGAAAAATTAAGGATGGACAACCAAAAGAAAAATGGTATAAGATGCAAACAAAGAAGGGTAATGAGAAGATGAATAAAGACAATAGGAAGTGGTGTGAATTCCATAAAATCCCTTGAAACAACACCAATGAATGTTTCTCAAAGAAATAATTGGTGGTTGAGTTGAAAGCCTTAGAATCAGATCTAGGATCCCACTATGATTTATATCTAGACAAGGCAAAGCAGATAATTTATGTAGAACCCAGTGCCATAGTCGCTACCACCAAGATCCAACCAAACTAACCATAAGAGCTAAGGAAGGTGAGAACTTTTTTCACTTGCAAATGTGGGTGAAGGGTGCTCCACTACATTTCATCGTTTATAGAAGAAGAAAAGATAACCTCATCTTAGCAGAGGTTGTGAAGTAGCTGGAGTTTCCAACAACACCACATCCACAACCGTAAAACATCATGTGGCTTAGCCAAGGATGATATCTCCATGTCATCCAACAATGTCTCATGCCCTATGGAATCAAGCCCTTTAAGGATGAGGTATTGTGTGATGTTTCCCCACTTGAAGTTTGTGATGTTCTCTTAGGCCAACCATATATGTGTAAATTTCATGTTTTAGATGAGTCTAGACCTTGTAGTGTTATTGTTACCGTGAACATATAATTGTACAGGATCCCAGAGGTAGCTCCACCTACCACAATTTCTTTGGTCTCATCTAAGAAATGCAGAAAGGTCATCTCCTAGAATGGGAAATTTGTCCTCTTCATGATTCTCTCTCATAGTGAATGGAAGGTCCCAGCCACATCCATGGACTCCACATAGGGATCCTCTATGCAATATAAGAAAGTGGACAAGGTTGTGAAATACTATAATTGAATCTTCACCTCACCTACCAGGGTGCCTCTACATTGTCAGGTCAAGCATTCAATTGACCTAACTTATGGAACACCTTTTCCTAATAGGCTAGTGTATTGAAAATATCTCCCTAAAAAATGAGGAAATCAAGAACCAGATCCAAGAGCTTCTCCAAAAAGGGAAAATTCGACCAAGATCCTCACCCCGTGGAAGCCCAATCATGCTCGTATGAAAGAAAGATGGGACCTGTCAACTTTTTATTGATTGCAGAGATTGGAACAAAATCATAGTTAGGAATTAATACCAAATTAAACGAATTGGTGACCTTTTTGACCAGTTCAAGGGTTCCAAGTATTTTAGTAACATTAATATGAATTTTGGCTACCACCAAGTCCCCATAGAATAGAATGATGTATGGAAAACTACTTTCAATTGTAAAGAAGGTATTTTTGAGTGGTTGGTGATGACCTTTGTCTTGACGAATGCCCCAACCACCTTCATGAGGTTGATGGAATACATCTTGTAGCACTTCACCAATTCTTTTTTGGTTGTATATCTAGATGGAATCCTCTTCTTCAACAATATTTGGGAAGAACACATGCGACAAGTCCTCCACACTTTGTGACAACACAAGTTATATGCTAACTTACAAAAATTCTCTTTCAACATGAACAAGGTCCAACACCTCAGATACATTGTAGATGATAATGGTGTGCATGTCACTATAGGAAAGATCCAAGTCAATCATGACTAACCAACCCCAACAACACTCATCAAGCTTCATATTTTCTTAGGCCTCACCAACTTCTATCGTAGATTTTTATTTGGGTTCTCCCATATCGTATGGGATCTCATCCAAGTGACCAAGGGTGGTTGAAAATACAAATGTGTGTGGGGAAGATCACAATATAAATATTTTTTTGATATAAAACATCGCTTATGCTCATCCCCAATTCTCGCATTACCTAATCTTCAAAAACCATTTAAGATTGAGACTGACACTTTTGATTATGTTGTTGGTGTCATTTTCACTCAACACGGTCGTCCAGTGGCCTATTATAGTGAGACACTCTTAGTTGATGTCTGTAAATACCCCACCTATGAAAAATAAATCTATTCCATCGTTCAATATTGTCACCAATGGAAGAATTATATTATAGGGAAGGAGACAATCATCCACATGGATCATAGGCCTCTACAGTTTACGCAGATACAAGGAAAGTTACAGAATGACCTCCATCAAAAGTGGTCCACGAACTTGCAATACTTTCACCTCAATATTAAGTATAGGAAAGGGAGAACCAATATCATCGCTGACTTCCTCAATCCACCTCTAGTTGCAACACTAATCACGGTGCTTGACTCTTGTGGGAATGTGACCTCTGAGTGGTCCAAACTCTATGAAAACAATATTGAATTCCCAATGACCTACCATATGTTGGGAATAGGCATGGCCATTGCCAACTTCCATCTTTAGCATCGAATGCTATGCCTTTTGGGTCATCTCTACATTCCTTCAAGTGAGTGTGCAAAGATAATTTGGGAAGAAAACTACAATCGAGTGATAGGACACTTTGGTATGGAGAAGACAATGAAAATACTACAAAATTATTTCTATTGGATGAAGCTTTGAAAGGATGTTAGTAAGTACATCAGATCATGCACTACCTATTCCATTTCCAGCCCATCCATTAAAAAACAAGGGATATACACCCCTTTTCCTACTCCCGACAGGCCATGGGAATCCATCTCGATGGACTACATGTCAAGTCTCCCCTCCACCAAGCATGGCAATGATTGTGTATTCATGGTTGTCAATCGATTCTCTAAGAAGGCCATTCTGACCACCTGGAAGAAGAGTATCACAATTGGGGCCACCGCCAAGATATTTTTCTAGTGTGTATGGGTACACTTTGGACTACCAAAAACCACCATATCATATTGGGATAAAAAATTCTTAAGCACATTTTGGTCGAGACTCTGGTCGTTGTTGGACACCAAGCTCACCAAATCCACTTCCTTCCACTCTCTAACTGATGGATAGAAAATGATCATTAATAGGATGATCGTGCATCTCTTGCACATGTACAACTCTAAGAATCCACACACATGGGATGAGATCCTTCCTTATGTTCAACACAACTACAATAGAGAACTCCATAGCTCAAACAACCAGAACCCTTTTCAGGTGGGCCTGGGTTTTCAACCATTAGGCACCATTGATGTAACACTGCCCCTTCCATCCACACAGGAAGAATATTCCCATGATCAATCTAAGACCGACACGACCACCAAATTCATTAAACTAATTCAACACATCTGCCAACAGGTCCATGATATTTTGCAGAAATATAATGCTAAGTACAAGTAGCACCATGATCAAAGATGGGTTCCCCACAATTTTTAGGTAGGTGACAAGGTTTGGTTTCATTTTCAGAAATATCCCCTTACAAGACCCCCCCGAAAGATGCATCCAATTTTCTATGTACCTTACACAATCACCAAGGTTGTGGGAAATAATAATTTTGAATTAAGTATTCCCCCCTTCTTTGGATTACATCCAATATTCAATGTGGACCTCCTTTGGCCATATTTTCCACCACTACTCGCCAAATCAAAGGTGGAAGAGAAAATAACACTTATAGAGCTCAACCCTGACTACATGGAACAAAAAACCATTGATCAGGTTATGTACACACAGGTTAAGGAAACTTGCCAATAGAATATCCAACTCTATAAGGTTGTCAAAGTAGGGATGCTATTGCACCAAGGCAAGTGGCTCACCATGCATCAATTTCAAAAAACAATTCCCCATTTTATGGGGTTACTCAATTTAATGGATTCCATTTCCTCCTAAGGGGGGAGAAATGATCCAGGTGGATATCAGTGGCCACCCACCTATTCCACTGGCTCAGCATACAATTTCCATTTTGGTAGTTTTTCTATAGTTTTTTGGGTCTAAACTTCCAAGGCCATTTTGAGGTCCTAAAAATCAACTAGATATTTCTGATGGGGTATCAAGAACCTCAAATAGATATCTATTCAAAATTTATTCCCTAGGGAAGTTGACGTACCAACTACCCCCATTGGGGCCCACAAACCTTTTGTTGTTTCATATTTCAAGGTTAGGGTTTTAGATGTTTATGGTTTTCTGATGTATTCTTTATGTTAAAAAGGGATTGAGAGCCTCATTGTAATCATCTTCTAGTGAATGAACATAGCCATCACATCTCTCCTTAGAGATAAGCTACCACCATTCTAGCTAGTTCATTTCACTCTGTATTTTCTTTTACAGTCTCTGCATATTTGAGTCTTTAATAGAAATTGAGTATTGCTATATCTTTGTGTTTCTATCTTATTTCTATGTTTCATTTTTATTTCCTCATAAATATGTATCATTCACCGATGTTTCAACAAAATATTTACTTTCTTTGTTGACATTTCAGTGAAAGATTTACTTTCTTCACCGACATACACTACATTGGTGATAAGAAATAAATTCGACACTTAGTCATATTTCTATTTTTTCAAGATCGTTACTTTCATGACCATTATGAAAATGCATGACTTGACTATCTAAGATGAATTCCACAACTTAGAGGCCAAATCGAATCCCACACAACAATAAACATGATACAAAATTTGAAATTTAGGGCCTTGACCCTAATTTTGTATGTTGGAAAAAAATGGATTTTCACCCAAATCTACAAATAGACTAAATTTCTTCCCTACTACAGCTGACCCAAGTAGGATTGTTGTTGCAACTAGGACTTAGATACAACTATGTAGTTCCCCCACTACTAACCCATAAAAAATGTTTTGATACCATTAAACTAAATGCATGCATAAATATTTAGCATGCAAATAACAACATTTTTAAAACACGAATGTGGCTCAATTAACATTCACATAGCATCATATAACTACATAAAACTCAAAGTATACAAACAGTGAATAAAACCCATAATTAAAAACAATTAAAATGATATAAAACACTTATATTTTATTAGTAATTGTGCAACCAGCTACAGAGGTCATACATTCCACCCAATCATAGATTTTCTACTCAAAATATCTGAAAAAATCATCCTTGTGTTGGGGCTACGATCCACAAGAGAGGGTGTCTCTACTATCCACTCACGACCCAATATTACCCACAACAAACAGATTTTCCTACATCTATCTCAATCCTCCATCTCTCTTTGTAGATTTATCCTTGTTCAATTAATTATTGCAAACATATTCTTAATAAAAACATAAAATATACAATGGCACACACACACTCACATTACACAAAGATTTTACATTGGAAACCCAACTCGGAAAAACCAACAATCTATTTAGAGTCACACCTCTAATATTATATTCATAATATCTTCATTGTTTACAATAGAATACATATATATGATCCTGCAAAATCCAAACCCCCAATCCATTGACTTGGATTAGTCAACAATCCTAATGCCTTAAATGGAATTAGAAAACCATTGGTGAAAACCATGTATAGAAAAACTACCAAAAAATGGATGCAAAAAATGTCAATTTTTTTTTTGGGGGGGGTGCTACCCCTCAACCCCTCTGTAGGGGGGCTCTCACCCCCCATGACCCCATGGATAGGGGAGGATAGCACCCCCTTCATTCCTAACGTAACGTAAACACTAAATCTAGACATGCAAATAATATAACATTCACATAGCATCATATAGAATCTATCCATGCAAATAATATAGCATTCATATAGCATCATATAGTCAACAATCTAGGGCATCAATGCCCATATATCTTCTACACCAAGAGAAATTTGCAGTGCTCACAAATTTTGTTAATGAATCTGCAACATTCTTCAAAGTGTCCACCTTCATCAACACCACTTTCTTTTCTTCAATCATGTCTATCACACAAAGTGATGTTGAAACATCAATATGATTTGTCTTCGAATGATAAGATGAGTTCTTTGCCAAGAATATTGCACTTTGACTATCACAATCTATCCTTACAACTTGCTATACCAACCCAATACCTGAAAAAAATCTATGTAACCATACTTCTTACTTTCTTGCATGAGTGGATGTCATGTATTTAGCTTCTGTAGTTGAGAGTGCCACTACAGACTATCATTTTCTCATCCAACTGATTTCTGCTTCAAACGGGTTAAACACATACCCACTTGTATATCTTCTGCGATCCAGATCTCTAGCCCATTCTACATCAAAAAATCCATGTATGTCTAATAGTTTTTCCAATCTTGGCCTTCCTTCATAGCACAATACATAACTAGTAGTGCCACACAAAGACCTGAAAACACTCTTTACTGTTGTCCAATGCTCCTTTCTTGGTTTTGACATATACTTGCTCAAAACTCCCACTACATGTGCAATGTCTGGTCTAATAAAAACCATTTGATACATCAAACTTCCAACCACACTTGCATATGTAACACGAGACATGTCCTCTTCCTATTCCTATGTATTGGGACAGTGATCTATAGATAAATTTACACCTATAGGAACATGTACCCTGACCAGTTTATATTCCTGCAAACCTTTGCAACATTGTCTCAACATATTACCTCTGATTTGACTAAATCTTCTTGTTTTCCTAATCTCTTTTAATTTCCATGCCCAAAATGAAATTTACAGCACCAAGATCCTTCATGTCAAACTTAGAGGACAACTGATTTTTCACATCCTAGATAATATTCTTGTTGTTTCCTATTAACATCATATCATCCACATACAAGACCAAATAAATAATATGATCACCAATTAATTTGAAATACACATAGTGATCCTCTTTTCTCCTTGTGAAGCCAAGTCCCAACATATACGTATCAATTTTTTTATACCACATCCTTGGTAATTGCTTTAACCCATACAAGGACTTTTTCATCTTGCATACCGATTCTTTCTTTCCCTTCACAACAAACCCTTCTAGCTACTTCATGTATATTTATTCTTCTAGATCCCAATGTTAGAATGATATCTTCACATCCATCTGTTCTAATCAAAAGTAGTAACAACAGATAAAACAAATCTAATAGAAGTTAACTTGGCAATAGGAAAAAAAAATTCACCAAAGTCAATTCCTTCTACTTGGGAATAAACTTTTTCTACTAACCGAGCTTTGT
>JASDQU010013705.1:52890-64432 GCA_032191745.1 Picea mariana
TTTGAATGAAGAGAATGGAGGTGCAATTATGAGAGGGAATATTTGTGTTTTTTTATTTTTATTTGTTTTATAAAAACACACAAAAATCACTTATTAGAAAGTAATGAAATTGATGTCAACTAACAGAACCTTACCAACATTAAAGAGGGTGAATCTCGACGAGTATGTAAGGTGACTTGAGGAATGAATTTGTGGCAAGGTAGATATGGAATGAAGGTGCATTGTTTGAGGATGTAATTGTAATGAGATAGCAAGGAATTGGAAGAGGGAATCGTGATCAAAGTGCTATGAGTTTGGAAAAAGGCATGGTTGTAAGTTGCAATGATGATTTGTGGAAACACAATTAGTAAAAACAAAACATTTGGAATAGATATCTAAAACCTGATTTGAAAGTGCATTGAAACACAATTTGGGGCGATCTTGAACATATACATATACTATGTAATCGAATTGCACAATGGGTGGATCGGATTGTTGGTAATAAGTGTGTTAGAAAAGAGCAAACATAAAGCAAAGCATCAAGTTTATAATCAAAAAATGAAGTGATAAATACAATGGCAGAGATGGAACTATATTGCATACAATTGAAGAATTAATCTTGAGTACTTACTAATCCTGAATGTATAAAAAAACGAAATTGAAATTGCATTCACACAAAATATAATTAGTTATTAAACCACACATAAGCAAAACTGGAGATGCGATAAAATAAATTCTAACTACTAAGCATTAAAAAAAAGAGTGTTTCACATGGATCGAGGGGCCCTACTTGATCTAGTCCACACACCTGGCTACGAACTTAGACTAAATAGATTTGTAGAAGATCAATCAAAACTCAATTATCATTCAATTAAAGCTTAGATTACGAATGGGTGTCAATCAACTCTTATGAAGATCTACAATAAAAATAACAAATATCATTTCATAAGTATAACGATGATGCCTCTACACTTAATTCCACCTTTATTTATGCATCAGAGGTGGGAAACAAACTCAAAACAACCTTCACAATTTTAGCCAAGTCGTTTGCTAGTTGGAAAACAAATAAATTTGTCTTTCTACAAATCTGGGTGGGATAAGAGATTTGGGTAGATTGGTGTTGCATAACCAAGAATATCTCTCAAATAATTATTGATTTTGGAAAATGGTTCATTGGTAACTCATTTTTTATGCTAGGAACAAAACCCATGTTCCAGATTCTTCATATTCGACCTCATCTGCACAAAAATTGAAGCGAAAGTTGATTGTCTGAAACTTTTGTTAATTTCAGGTTGAACTGATCCATACTTAAAAATGGAATGAAATGAAATAAATATGAAAAGTAGAGAAATACACAGAGATACAAAAAAAATTGATTTTATATTAATAAAGAGACAGTGTTGAAACTTTAAAATACAGATTGAAACAAGCTTGCAGGAATGGAGGCAGTTTATCTCAGAGAAGAGATTTGGCGGTTGCGCTCATTCTCAAGAAGATGGTTACAATGAGGCTCTCAAAGGCCTTTTTAGCATAAACATGAATGCAAAAATCCTAGATATCTAAAAACCTAACCCTAAGAGATGAAGTGCCAAAAGCCATGTGGGCCCCATTGCATCAACTTATCGGGGTCGTAACTTTTGCATACAATCTTCATTTTAGATACACAATAGCCCGTTGGAAAGGTCTATCCGAGGAATACACATTATGTCATCAAAATTTGACTCCATCTAAATTTCCACTATGGAGAGCCCTAAAAATGTTGTTTAGGGCCTCAAAACAACCTTGGAAGTTCAGGACCCACAACCTAGGAAAAAACTACCAAGATGATCCAATTGGAATAGGTGGGTGGCCATTGATATCCATCTGAATCAATCCTCCCCCTTAGGAATCATTAATGGTCTCCATTGCATTGATTTCCCCCATCAGATGAGGAAACTTATGTTGAATTTGTCTCCGAGCGAGCCACTTTCCTTGGTGCAGGAGTTGCCCTGCTTTGACAACCCAATAAAGTTGAATCTTCTGATGGTGAGTGCCCTTGACCTGTGTGTCCATGATCTGATTAGTGGATGTATGTTCCATGCAATCATGATTGAAATTTGTTGGTGTCAATGTTTCTTCTATCTCTGAGGTGTCCAACAATGGTGGAAAATATGGCCGAAGGAGGTCCAAATTAAACATTGGGTGCAAGCCAAGGAAGGGTGAAATGTTGAGCTCAAAAGCATTGCCACCAAAAACCTTGGTGATGGTGTAAGGTCCATATCAGAGTGGATGAATCTTTTGATATGGCCTTGTAAGGCATTCTTTCTACAAGTGCAGCCATACTTTATCTTCCACCTAAAACTTGTGTGGCACCTGGTGTTGATCATAGTGTTGCTTGTAATTGGCATTGGACTTCTATAAAATATCATGAACCTGTTGGTGGATGTGTTGGATCTACTCAATGAACTCGGTGGCTTTTTCTGCTTCAGTTTGAGCATGTGATGAGTCTTCCTGGGTGGATGTAAGGGGTAGTGAAACATCCATGGGACCCAATGTTTGAAAACCCAACCCCAATTGAAAGGGGATGTGGTCGGTTGAGCTATGTATGGATATGTTGTAGCTGTGTTGAACATAGGGAAGAATCTCATCCCATGTGCGAAGATGCTTGTAATTGTACATGCACAAGATATGCATGATCATCTAGTTGACGACCTCAGTTTGGCCATCTGTCTAGGGGTGGAAGGAAGTAGATTTGGTGAGCTTGGTGTCCAGCAGTGACTAGAGGCTAGACCAGAATGTACTGAGGAATCGATTGTCTTGATCTGAAATGATGGTTTGTGGTATCCCAAAATGGACCCACGAAGAAGAGATTGGCAGTGTCCTCCATTGTAATTCTCTTATTGCAGGCAAGCATTATCGTCGTTTTGGAAAAGTGATCAACAACCACAAACACACATTCATTGCCCCTCTTGGTTGAAGGAAGGCCCGACATGTAGTCCATCGAGATGGATTCCCAAGGCCCGTCGGGGGTAGGAAAATGGGTGTACATGCCTTGTTTCTTCATGGATGGTTTAGCAATGGTGAAGGAAGTGTAGGACCTGAAATAATTACTGACATCATGTCAAAGTTTCGACCAATAGAAATTTTGTTGCAGCACTGCCACTGTCTTATCTACACCGAAGTGTCCTGCCATATGGCTATAGTGGGATTCCTAGATCAGTTTCGCACACTCTCTTGATGGAACACAGATATGGCCCAAATGGCACAAAAACCCATCCTGAAGATAAAAATTAGTGACAGTTTTGTTTATGCCCAACATCTGTTCGGTAGCGGTGAAGTTAGGATCGCTCTCATAGAGTTGGGGCCATCCAGAGGTCTCATGGTCACAGGAGTTTAGCACTGTGGTGAGTGTTGCAACTGGAGGATGGATGAGGAAATCAACGACATGGTTGGTGCTATTGGTCTTATACTTGATGTTCATATGGAACTACTGCAAGTACGTGGACCACTTCTGATGGTAGTCATTCTGCAATTTTCCCTGTGTCTGCATGAAATGTAGTGGCTTATGATCAGTGTGGATGATTGTCTCCTTCCCGAGAATGTAATGCCTCCATTGGCAGAAGGCTTGCACAATGGAGTACATTTATTTATCATAAGTAGGTTACTTGTGGACGACATCCAAAAATGTCTCACTATGGTAGGCCACAGGGCGCCCGTGCTGAGTGAGGATTGTGCCCACAACATAGTCTGAAGCATCCGTGTTGAAATCAAAGGTTTGTTGTAGTTCAGGTAATGAGAGCACTGGTTGGGGCTGAGAACCGGTGTTTCTTCAAGTCATCGAACACTTTTTGTTGTGACATACCCCACACAAACTTTTTCTTACCACCATCCTTGGTTACTTGGGTAAGATCTCATGCAATGTGGGAGAATACCAACACAAAACTGTGATAGAAATCGGCAAGCCCTAAGAATATTTGAAGCTCAGTGAGTGTGTTTGGGGCTAGCGAGTCACGAATGACCTGGATCTTGGTTGGGTCCACATGCACCCCATGCTCATAAAAAATGTATCCTAGTTACTGGACCCTATCCATGCTGAAGGAGCATTTTTCCAAATTTGCATACAACTTGTGTTGCTGTAGAGTGTGCAGAACCTGTTGAATGTGATGCAAGTGTTCCTCCCAATTCTTGTTGTAAATGAGGATGTAATCAAGATACACCACCAAAAAATAATTGGTGTACGGCCACAAGATATCATCCATCATCTGCATGAAAGTTTTTGGGGAATTTGTTAGACCAAAGGGCATAACCATCCATTAAAAAAGACCTTCTTTGGACTTGAAGGTAGTCTTCCAAACATCTATCTGCTCCATCAGGACCTGGTGGTAACCAAAATTCAGGTCAATCTTACTGAAGTATTTGGTCCCCTTGAGCTAGTCAAGGAGATCGTCAATAAGGGGAATCAGGTATTGGATCCTGGCTGTGATTTTATTTAGAGCCTGGTAATCAATGCAGACTCACCAAGTCTCATATTTCTTCTACACAAGAACGATTGGGCTTCCACAAGGTGATGAGTTGGGTCATATGTGTCTCTTTTGGAGCAGTTCCTGGATATGGTGCTTGATCTCCTTATTTTCTAATAGAGAGCGACAATAGACTGGCCCATTGGGTATCGGCGTGCCAGGGGTCATATCAATTGAGTTCTTGATCTGGCAGTGCAGAGGTACCCCAGTGGGGGATGAGAAAATGTCTTTGTATTCTTCCATGATCTTATCTACTTAAATATGTTGCGTGGATAGCTTGGACGCGGAAGCCATGGATGTGGATGCAAACTTCCGCTCACTTTGAGCATGAACCACGAAGAAGACAAACTTCCTGGTCTGAGAGATGACCTTCCTACATTGCTTGGCAAAGATCAAGGAAATGGAAGTAGATGGTACTACCTCATTTATCCTGTACAATTTCCTGTCCAAAGTAATGATAACACTATGAGGAATAGACTCATATACAACATGATGTTTCCATAAATAATATTGGTCGAAAGGAACACCACAAAATTCAAGGGGAGAGACATCACACAATACCTCATCTTTGAAGGGCTTGATGTCATAGGACATGTGACATTGTTGGTTGACGTGAAGATTGCTTCCTTAGAGGAGCCATCCGATGGTATATGGTTGTGGGTGCGACGTTGTCGGCAGGGTCAGTCGCTCGATGACTTCTTTTGAGATGAGGTTCTTCTTGCTACCACTATCGACGATGAAGTGTAGTAGAGTACCCTTCACCCACATATGTGAATGAAAGAGGCACTCGCCTTCCTATTTCTCATCAGGTTCGTCGAGTAGGATCTTGGTGATAGTAATGGTGGCACTGGGTTTCGCATTAATGATCTGCCTCCTCTTTTTCGATTCTGACTCAGATTCGGAACCTGCTTCTAACTCAGAGGCTTTCATCTCATCCACCAATGACTTCTTTGAGATGTAATCAACAGTGTTAACGCCAAGGGATTTAATGGAAGTCGCACTGCTTCCCAGTGTCCTTCTTCATATTTCCATTGTCCTTCTTTGGTTTCGGCTTAGACTGGTAGTCTTGAGGATGTCCTTCTTTGCTCTGCCCTTTATTCTGTGGGTTGAGGTCACCTTTACCCTGCTTCTGTTGTGTGGGGTTCCCAGACCCAAATTGTCGTGTCTTTTGTTTGAGATTTTGTTCGATTTTGATAGCATATCAATAGGTCACATCCAAGGATGAGATGTCTAGAAACTCCATTTCTATCTAGATATATCTATGTAGATCGTCCCAATACTTGAGCATCGGATGTCACTCAGAGTCTTTTATACCCAGCTTGGTGCACAAGGTATGGAAGACATTTGGCACCGGATGTCGCTTAGAGTCTTTTATACCCAGCTTGGTGCACAAGGTATGGAAGACATTTTTGAAATCTGGTACTGCTTGGTCCCTTTCCTATCACAGTGTGGTCCATCTTGTGTATAGGTCGTCATAACTTCCAACATGGTAGTATTGTTCCTTAATAGCATCTGTGAAGGACTCCCAAGTGAGTGTGATTTTAAACAATGAGGGTTATTCTGTCACCTTTTTCTCACAGAACATTTCCCACCAATCTTTGACATGGGGCACAGCTTTGAGGAGCGCAAATGTAATCCTTTCTCTATTGGAAAAGTTATGGATAGAAAAATGCCCTTCCAACATATTCAACCATTTGTCTACAGTATCCAAATATATTTGAACTTCAAATATAGGAATATAAAAGTTGATATGTACCTTGAAGGGGGCGACGCCTCCGCTCAACGAAGATGCGTCGCTTGTTGGTAACCGTCGAAGGATTTGCACAAAACTATCCATCATCTTGTTCCTCTGTTGCACAATGGATTCCTTGATAAATAGTTTGATAGGATCTCTTGTCTCATAACATTTATTTTCTCCCTCCATGGAAGGTCACTTGGGTGTGAAATATCTTTTTTACTCAAGAGAAACAAGCTTGAGACCCAACTCTCTATGCCTTGACCTCGTCGTGGACATGCACTAGGGACGACAAGGAGCAGACTGCTATGATACCACTGATCCAGACTTAAAAATTGGAACGAAATGAAATACATATGAAAAGAAGAGAAATACACAGAGATACAACAAAATTTGATTTTATATTAATAAAGAGAAAGTGTTAAAACTGTAAAATACAGACTGAAACAAGCTTGTGGGAATGGAGGCAGTTTATCTCAGAGAAGAGATGTGGCGGCTACGCTCATTCACAAGAATATGGTTACAATGAGGCTCCAAAAGGAATTTTTAGCATAAACATGAATGCAAAAACCCTAGACATCCAAAAACCTAACCCTAGGAGATGAAGCGCCAAAAGTCATGTGGGCCCCATTGGGGTAAGTTGGTGCATCAACTTCCCAGGGTCGTATCTTTTGCATACGATCTCTGTTTAAGGTGCACGATAGCCCGTTGGAAAGGTGTGTCCGAGGAATACACATTATTTCATCAAAATCTCACTACATCTACATTTTGATTGTGGAGAGCCCTAAAAACATTGTTCAAGACCTCAAAACAACCCCGGAAGTTCAGGACCCAAAAACTAGGAAAAAATTGCCAAGATGAAAAATTGCCAAGATGAGCCAGTTGGAATAGGTGGGTGGCCACCAATATACACCTGGATCATGAACTGTTGTTTCTAAGATGTAGGTTCATGCGTGCATCCTGGGCATGTTCTGAGACTTCCAAGAGCATGTCGACATTGCTATAGAGAAAACCCATGTTCTCGATTTCTGCCCGGAGATGCACCAATAGGATAAGATACAATGTCGCGTACTAGAACTACAGTGATGGTACAAGAATGTTGAACATGATGGTACAAGAATCATACTTTATAAACCGTCATCGGTAAAACCTTGTAAAAATCCTCTTTAATCACTAAAAACATTAGAAACTAGATGTATTAACCACAAGGATGTATTTAGGATTTAATGGAAGGATTGATGTAAGAAATGGCTATATATCATGCATGAAGTGTGGAAAAATGGCTTAGAATGGTGGTTTTGTTATGTGAGAAAAGTGGAAAAAACAAGGCTCAATAATGCAAATAGATTTTGTTAACGAATGCGCAACATTCTTCAAAGTGTCCACCTTCATCAACAACACCTTTTCTTCAACCATGTCTGTCACAAAGTGATATTAAACATCAATATGCATCTTTGAATGATAAGTCGGGTTCTTCTCCAGGAATATTTCACTCTAACTGTCACAATCTATCCTTACATCTTGTTGTACCAACCCAATACCTGAACACAATCTTCATAACCATACTTCTTCCTTGCTTGCATGAGTGGTTGCAATGTATTCAACTTCTATAGTTGAGAGTGCCACTACATACTGTATTTTTCTCATCCAACTGATTGCTCCTCCAAACAGGTTAAACACATACCCGCTTGTAGATCTTTTATGATCCATAACTACAACCCATTCTGCATCAACAAACCCATGTATTTCCATCACTCTGCTCAATCTTAGTCTTCCTTGGTAGCACAATCCATAACTATTAGTGCCACGTAAGTACCTAAAAACCCTATTTACTGATGTCCAATGCACCTTCCTTGGTTTTGACATATACCTTCTTAAAACTCCCACTACATGTGAAATGTTCGGTCTAGTAAAAACTATTTCATACATCAAACTATCAACCGCTCTCACATATGGAACACATGACATGTCATATTCCTCTTCCTCTATCTTGGGACACTGATCGGCATACAACTTTACACCTACATAAATATGGACCCTGACTGGTTTATATTCCTACATATTATACCTTTGGAATATTATCTCAACATATTTCCTTTGATTTAACCATAGTTTCTTGTTTTCTCGATGATCTGGGAGGATCTGGAGCGCTCAAAAATTAATATTATCAAATGCTTATGAAAGTGAGTTCAATGTGTAGAGCTCGAGAGGAGATTTCCAACAATCATCTCAAATAGACGTCGTATAAGAAAGTTATGGTCATTTGAAGTTTTCAAGAAAATAGGGAAAATGGAAAAATAGAGTTGCCATGTGGCAGTCCCACAGGCTGCCACGTGGCCATCTGTATAGTTGATGGGGCATTAGATGATGTCAACATGTTGACACGACAGCATGAGAGGTTTCCATGTGTCACCCAAATTTGGTACATTTGGAACCCAGTTGTACCAATAGAAATGTGCCACGTGTCATCCAAACTGATGACATGGAATTTGTATGGTCCACGTGGCACCACTGAAAGGGTGCCATGTGGCAGGCCATACAGTTATGTGGAAGGTACAGTCACGTGATGATGTGTCATCCATATGTGAACATGGAAAACATGTGGCAAATGATATGGTGTTGATGCAGGCGAGTGACAGGGCATATGATGTGATGAAAATGCAGGTAGGTGACTTGGCACCACATGGACCAATGAACAGTTGACATGTGGCACCTCCATTGTGGCCTCAAAGGGCGTGCCAACCTCCACAATTTTCATGTATGGGTTTAATGTTATGTACGGTTGGTTACAACTATATATTAAACGAATTACCCATTTGGTGGATTGAACCCATGACTTCTGAAATATATGCCAAAAACTTTAACCATTGTGCCAACAACTTCTGTTATGTTAATTAATGGCATTTAATAGGTTTTGTTTTGAAGTTAATTTCGGTTGTACCAATATCAATGGATTTAGATATGATTTTTTGCCTATATAAACCTGGCATCCAACCACTGTACGAGAACATGGAAATGTGTTCCAAATAGGGTGACAATTACATCAATTTTTGTACCACAGGTTTGTCTCATTTTGCATGCAAAAGGTGTTCTTATGTTACATTTGTCTCATTTTTGTGTGTCATAGAGTTCTTTGAGAAAGGTATAAAGTGTTTATACTCATTTTTCTTACAATTTTGAGAGAAATCTGATGGCAATGTTAGTTTTATGAAAAACTATGGTGTATGAAAGTCTTATTACCATTTTTCATGTATGAGACCCATAGTCTCATTATACATGAAAAAGGAGGTCTTTAGGCACCTGTTCAGAACATAGTCAAGTTTATACTCATTTTTCTCATAATTTTGTGAGGAATTCACTAGTAGCCTCTATTTATGGGTTTGAGTAGAATAATTGAAGGGTGTCTTCAAATTTTCCATTGTAAGTCATCATTTTATCAAGCATTTGAGCATTAATAGAGTGGTCTCACTATTTGGAAGCAGACCCAGAGACGTAGCCCAAGATGGGTGAACTTCGTTATCAAACTATGTAATGAGCCTTATTATTTTTTTATCTATATTTCTCTCTATTTTGGAATTCTTATTTCCACAAGTTATTATCAGTTAATGAAGTTTATGATTAAACAAGTTTTTTCACATGTTATTTTGCAAATAGTCATAACGATCTTCATTTCTCAAATATGGTCGGATGTTAATGTTTCCCTAAGAACTATTTTGACATCTAAGGATTTTCATATTACTCAATCTCTTTTCATTTCCATGCCCAAAATGAAATTTACAACATCAAGATCCTTCATGTCAAACTTAGAGGACAACTGAGTTTTCACATCCTTGATAATCTCCTTGTTAGTTCATATCAACAACATATCATCCATATACAAGATCAAATAAATAAGCTGATCACCGGTTAACTAGAAATACATATAGTGATCCACTTTGCTCCTTTTGAAGCCAAGTCTCAACATACAAGTATCAAATTTTTTATACCACATCCTTGGTGATTTCTTTAACCCATACATGGACTTTTTCAACTTTCATACCAACTCTTTATTTCCCTTCATAGCAAAGCCTTATGGCTGCTTCATGTAGATTTATTCTTCCAGATCCCCATGTAGGAATGTTGTCATCACATCCATCTATTCAACTTCAAAATGAAATGCAAGAATAGAAAATAAAAGAAATCTAATTGAAGTTAACTAGGCAACAAAAGAAAAAAATTCACCAAAGTCAATTCCCTTTACATGGGAATAACCTTTTACTATTAATTGAGCTTAGTATTTTTCCACTTTTCCTTTTGCATTCAACTTCTTCTTAAACACCCATATGTTTCCTATGAGATTTCTTCCAATTGAAAACTCCACTAGATCCTAAGCCTCATTCTTATCCAAGGCTATCATTTCTTCAACCATGGCCTTTTTCTAGATTTTTCCATCCTCTGCATCCATTGTTTCCCTAACAATTCTAGGATCATCATCAATAATAGAAAAATAAAATTTTGAATGGAAATTAGTGTTGATTAAGGTTGGTTGTCATTGATGTCAACCCTTGAAGAAAACCCCGCAACACAAAGGTTTGGATAATGGACCCAAGATTGTTTGATGTAAAGATGACTCATTATTTGATGCAGCAGCATCTCAAGCGAGCCGGCGCGGAGACAATGGATAGCTGGAAGAGCGCCCATAACGAAGTTTGAAATTGTCTTAAAGTATTAATGAAGCCATTAAGAAGGAGCACCTTTGTATAGTGTAAACGGACCTTGAGAAATTCACTCTCGTCCTTTGTAGATAGAAGGCATTTAAGGTAGTTAATGTAAAGTAGATAGAATTCAATTCTAGATTAGACAGTTTTAGAGCGCAAGAGGGAAGCGGGATATAGACACTCTCATTTGTGTATTGTAACATTATCATCAGAGGAAGAATTAGAGAAGAGCATAGAAGAAAAACAGAGAGCTGTGTAGCAGACTCCATGTACAAAAGTTCTGAATTAATATAAGAAAGTTGTGATTCAGACTCATGGTGTCCATATATTCTCTGTGTATGCATCTTTGAATGTTATGCTCATGAATGTTTTACTCTTTCTGTCATGCAATTGCTTTTATACTATGTATGAATGATTTCTTGTTGAATGTTTGAAATCTGAGAGGAAAGGGTAATGGAATGAGTTTCAATTGTTTCTCTATCTGAGCAAGAGTTCCTGCAAGGAGTGCAGTTGAATTGTCTGCAAGGAGTGCGTTGACAAAATGTTTATAGGTTTGTCTCTGAAAGCTCAGGAGAGATAGATTTTGTTCTCATTTCCACAGAAGTGCAGTCAGGCACAGGAGCCGTGCAAGG
>JASDQU010013705.1:64848-74894 GCA_032191745.1 Picea mariana
GGGTTTTGGACTAATCCAGGTCATTGGGTTAGGGTTTTGGATGCCGCTAGCTCCTATATGTATATTGTATTGTAAACAATGTAACACAATGTATGAATATAATATATGCTGGTTTTCCCGGTTTGGGTTTCCAGGTGAAAAATCTATGTGTAATGTTTGTATTTGCCATTGCATCTTTTCTGTTCTTTTCTGAATATCAGTTTGCAGTAGATATTGTACAAGGTTAGAATTTACATTAAACACCCATTTACTTCCAATGGGATTTTTTCCAGTCGACAACTACACTAGATCCCAAGCCTCAGTCTTATTCAAGGTTGCCATTTCTTCAACCATGGCCTTTTTCTAGATTTTCCACCCTCTGAATCCACTACCTACCTAACAATTCTAGGCTCATTATCAGTAATAGACAAAGAAAAAATTGAATGGACATCAAGTGGAGTTCATTATTGCTTGAACCGATCTCTTCAATTCTAGAATACAATTATCTTCTTCTTTTGATTCATATTCTTCTGTAGAGTTTGAATCATCATCTTTCAACTCAAACTACATTTTCTCTAGTTATTACTCCTTTGGTAGGACTTCCTGTTTGAAAACATCTTTGAATTCTCTAAATACCACATCTCGAATATACACTACCTTCTTAGTTTTTGGGTTCCAAATATTATAACATCTCGGACCATATTTATACCCAGTAAAGATACACTTTTCATCCTTTTTGTCTAGCTTACTCATGTTTTCATTTAGAACAAGAACATAGGCATCACAACCAAATACCTTGAGATGCATTAGATAGGGTTTCTTACCAGTCCATACCTCGTGTGGAGTCTTGTCATCCAATGATGATGAGGGTGATCAGTGCACCATGTAACATGCAATACCCATTTCCTTTGTCCATAATTCCTATCCTAACTCGACACCATTGAGAATGAACCTTTCCTTTTCCATCGATATCATATTAATCCTTTCTACAACTCCAATATGTTGAGGTGTATATGAAGTAGTATTTTTTCTCACTATACCACACTTCTTACAAAATTCTTCGAATTCATTTCCGTAGAACTCTCCACCATTATCCATCCTCAACACCTTGATTATTTTCTCCGTTTGATTCTCCACAAGAGCCTTAAACTCTGTAAACCTATCAATGACTTCATATTTCTTTGTGAGGAAATATATCCATGTATTCCTCGAGAAGTCATCTATAAATGAGACATATTACATATATTTTCCCAGTGATGAAACAAACAAAGGTCCAAACACATCATTGTGCACCAATTGTAAAATTCCCTCTATCCTTGATGCACCAGAGGGGAATCTTACCCGATTTTTCTTCCCATATACACAATGTTCATATAAATACTAATCCATAGAGGATTTAGACATACCTTCAACTATACCTTTACCATGTAGTACTCAAAGTCCTTTCTCTCCAATATGCCCCAGTCTTTGATGCCACAATATAGTCTTTTCTCTAGAGACTCTAGGATTTTTTCTTCTTCAAATCCAATATCAGAAATAATCGAACTATTACTCACATCACTAATATTTCCTCCCTTTATCTTATACAAAGTTACAATCCAAACTCCCTTCAACAACACCATTTATCCTCAAACCATCCTACATGTTTCTTTCTCAAACATTGTTTTTATCCCCGCATTGTCCATTTTTCTTACATAAATAAAATTTTTGGATAATCTGGTGATGTGAAAAACACCAGGGAGTGTAATAATCCTTCCATCGATGAGATTCAACTTGAATTTTCCTCGTCCTATTATTTTGGCTATCGAATCATCACCTAGGAAAACATAATCTCTATCATACCTTTTATATTCACAAAACCACTCTTTGAGGATCCATATAAAAGAACTCACCTAAGTCAACCAACCATTCCTCATGATCTACATGTGTGCTTGAAGAATCTAAGTACACATCTCCTCCTTCTTCTACGAAGGTTTTTTCTTCTATAGAAGGAGAATCTTCATATCCCTTCCCTCTCTCAACACTTTTGTATCTACATTGCTTCTTGTAGTGCCCTTCTTTTCTACATCTCCAACACACCTTTACAAAATTTTTGGAAGATTTAGGTATAACCTTATATTTAGATCTCCCACTTGAGGAATTAGATCTATTTATTTCCTAGTAGCGTCCTATTGCAAATAATGTATCTGTTCTCTATATTTCCATGTTTTTCTACCTCATCTCCTTCAACAAGAGGGATGAGACCACATCATCAAAACTTAAAGTAGTTCTATTACTACCTATGGCCATAACCAGACTATCTGAGGATTATGGTAAAGAGCAAAATAAACTGATACACTTATATTCATCATAAATCTTAATATCCATAGATAATATCTAACTTACCATAGTATTTAAGGCGTTCATATGATCTATCATCGAGTCTCCATCTTCCATCCTCATGTTATATAGATTCTTATGTAGGAAAAAAAAATAGTTATCAAGGACTTAGATTGATACAAAGTCCCCAAATTATCACATAAAGCCTTGGTTGTAGCTTCCCATCACACATTCAGTAATACCGAATCTGAGAGACACAACCAGATTGTGGTCTTCGCCTTCCAATCCAAATTTTTCCAGTCTTTTGTTGACATTCCTGTAGGTGCAGTACCTACATCCACCATGATCCATTGATCTTTTTCTACCAACATATGTTCCATCTTGAGCTTCCGCAACTCAAAAAATTTCCCATTAAATTTCTCGATCTCTATTTTCAAATTGCTCGCCATTCTGTTCACCTGAAGATTCAATACCACATATCTCCCACTATAACAAGGATTATCATAGACCTGAGCTAAACACTTAGCCACAAAATGTGTCCCCCTCAATCCAAAAAAAACTGTGATACCAAATGTAGATTTTAATTGTGTACAATTAATTATTTCAAATAGATCCTTAATAAAACAAAAAATATACAATGACACACACACACACACATCACACAAAGATTTTACCTTGGAAACCCAAACTGGGAAAACCAGCAACATGTTTAGAGCCACACCTATAATATTATATCCATCATATCTTCACCTACACAACCCAAATAATGGGATCCCCCTTCACTGCACATAGTCCCTCAGGCCTTCCCACTTCCCTCTAAGGCTCCAACACAAATTGGCTTGGAATATCTCTTGTCGGGGACTCCAGGGATGATAGATACCACATGAAAGCTCAAAGTATCAAGCTCACTTACTGATGGGGAAATATATTACATGGAATATCACTCTACATACCTAACAACGTAATTACTCATGAATTTATAGCTCCAACAAGCTACCACACATGCCCACTATGGATTCCTTCAAGCTCCCACACTTAGCTCTCCCTTGTTGTCCCTAAAAAATGCATGTAAATCTTCCCACAATACCCAATCAAATTTCCATTTTCCCCATGCAAGTTGACTCTCACATTTCCCAATGTTGATTGTAATCTTCTTCCATGCTCTCATTAACTATGTGAAGTGATTTTTCACACCCAACATCTTACATGTATTTAATGATTAGGGAGTTTTTACACTCTAAATGAAATTAGAAGGTTTATACACATTAATAATTTTATTGGGTTGGGATTAATACACATGAATAATTACCTCTTGGACCCTTTGGACCCCCTGCTATCTTGTAGAAAACTTATCCCCCATTACTCCATCCATGTCCATCTACAATTGACATAATATTTATTTTAATTATTTTTGATATACAATGTTTACATATTACATTGCTTGTCCCATGGATATATATCGTATTTATATTATACATCGCTAAAATAGGGATTAAAAGTAGGGATGTTACAGAATGGATTCAAACCCTTCCCCAAAAATTTATGAAATCCTCCATCATCTAGAAATCCATTGTCTCAACTTTTCAACTAATTAGGAATTGGTTGATATGAAGAGTTGGTAAAGGCGACAGGTTTTGGATTGGTCTAGATCCATGGACTAGGAGAAAGGATTTGCATAGGATACCATGTCCTCTCATAAAATATTTAAGAGACAAAAGATATTATACTCGAAGTCATATTTCTAAGGTCTCGACAATAAACAATCTTCATCAATAGTATCTCTCATGGAGCGACTTGGAACTTAGGTATGCTTACACTAAGGCTTGAAAATTTTACACATTTTTCCTAAGGAACTATAGTATCATTCCAAATTATGATGAAGATGAACTCATTTGGTCCTTGAATCCTACAAGAGGCTACAAGCCTAAATTTGGATACAAATCCTTGGTGTTGGAAGGCATAGACCAACCATTGATCTGGTGGTGGACATCCATTTGGAAATTCAAATGGCCAACAAAAGAGAAAATTTTGATGTGGCTTTTCCTCAATAATAGGGCCCTTACTTGGGATATTTTACAAAAAATCATTATGAAGGTCCTAGTAGATGGTTCATATGTGAAGTTAATATAAAAAAAAATCTCATCTTATCTTCTCATTCTCATTCTCAAATCAATTTTGGAAGGAAATTGAAGGGTTAACTGGACTCCACAACCCCTAGCAAGGAGCATCCATAGAACAATATTTAAAAAAATAGTATCAGAATAGGGCCACTAAAATTTTTGAAGTTGTTTCTCTCACTCTAGTCTGGGAAATTTGGCTAGCAAGAAATGTTAATCTTTTTGAGGGAAAATACACTTTTCCCTTGAAGTGTGCTATGGAGAGCCTCAACATTTTCCTCAATCATCTTCTGCCCCTCCTCAATCCTATTCCTCAATTCTCTTCTTCCCCTACTCGTGCATAAGTATAAACAAGCCAAATAAATGAAGCCTTCCCCTAGGATTTTTTGGTTTGATTCTCTCAAGGAAATCCATCAAGGAGAGGGGATGGAGGTATCATTTTCCTCTCCAAAAACCACTTTGACTCTTTTAGAGCTAGGATTGGAAAAGCCAAAAATAATTTCAATGAACTCTTGGCACTCAAGATGGTCCTTATCCCTGCTCTTGAAAATGAAGTCTCACATATTCAAATCATGGGTGACTCTCTCTTAGAAATTCAATGGATGAAAGGGGACTATGTATTGTATAATTACATTCTCTACAAGTTGCATTCTCTGTAACACCTTGTTTTCCCCTAATTTACAATTATGATTATGACTTAATATTGTTGTGATTCATGGCATGGATATCTGAAATTTTACATGCCATGTTAATATGTTTTTATTAATAAATTTATTAATAAATAAAGGCCAAACAACTGACTAAGGTGTGGAGCACTATTTCATACCATGATACCATGAGTGGAAAATGGTGAGGGGATTGGGAATTAATTTGTTTACCCAAATAGTTAACTTTCACCTAGATATCATTAGTTCTTTAATTCATTTAAAGTATATTACCTCACTTTTTCCATATCCCAAGAAGTTAATTAATGAAGGGATGATCGATGTTTGAGTAGTAATACCCACTTTCATCAAGGCATGAGGAAAAATGATTGGATCATCTAAAGAATTTCAACCAAAAGTACAGAACAATACCACCTCATTTTGGGGGATAATCGTCGGAGGATTCTGATAGAAGAAAGGGAGGAAATCAGAGGGGTAGAAGGACATTTCTAGAAAAAGAGAAGGAAGTGCATGAGATGTGCATGAGAGGAAGAGAGAAGAGAGGTCAAAGAAGAAGTTGGAGAGTGATTTTGCAGTTGGAATTGAGTAGAGAGGAACCCAAACCCAATTTAAGCATTGAGAGCCACGAATAAGATGCTTTCTACGCTAGGAATTAGAACTGAGAGGGGATGGAATTGAGGGACTATAGAAGCGGTGAAGGGAATCCATTGTGCAATTATATCCAACTGGGAAAGCATCTGGGTGATTCATGTTGGCCCTTGTCTCGGTGGGTAGATGGATTCTTGTAGTAGTCTGTTAGTGAAGTAGTGTGGCCTTCACTTATAACCTAGATTTCATGAGAGAAGCTTGAGTTTCACAATTGGTATCATGTCCTAGAATAGGGGTGGGTTGTTGTATAAATCCCAAGTGAAACAACACCTATGGTTGGGTGGAAAAGGAACCACCTTAGTTAATTTTCCCAACCAATAATTTTGAATAGATAACTATGTACACACACGCATGCTCAATTAGTTTGATGCTCATTTCATTTACAAGATTCTTGTGTTTGATTAATTATGGAACTCTATTATTTGTGAGTGGAGTTCAAGAGAAGAGGAATGAATGCATGACTTGAATTCTTTGCATGCATTGGTTTTTCCTTACTGATTATTGTCTTCATGAAGTTAGAAGTGAATATAAGGAATATGTGCCTTATTCTCCTTGAATGAGAAGCAATATATTCTCTAATCATTTTCATGAATTAGATGCATTGTAAATGCATTTGGCTAAGAGCTCATCTTTGGAAACTTTCATGGAGTGCATGGCCATATAATTCCCTATAAGTTGAGGAAATTTGCATGTTGGTTTATCTTCTGATTGAATTCACATGTGAATGACCTAAGTCTTGGCATTGACAAGTTATATTAGATGTTTTTCCTGTTCATTCCTTTTGGATTTGAAGTCGGGGATCTGAGTAACTAATTTTACCCTTATCTCTTTGACAAAAATGCCTTAATGCAGAAATTTAAGATTAGGGTTGGCGGATCCCACTAGAACATGGTAGTTTATTTTATTTAAAAATCCCCATGTGTGGAGTTTAAGTTGAGAACCTTGGCATTAGTGAGATCATGTTGATGGGAAGTATACGTGGGGATGATGTGGAATCCACATAACTGGTTACGTGGCATAAATAAAGTGGTAGAGGCCATCAATGATACATGGATTGAGGCGAAGGGGAAAAGATGTGGTGAAACCATAACCTTTGAGGAGAAAAGGGTCAAGTTTAGAGAGTCAATATCAACTATTCATCGAATATAGAGAGTAAATCTCAATTTTCCAATGAGAATTTAGGCATCAGAAAGATCTAGAGGCATGACATAAGGTTGATCCCAGAGGTGAGAGACATCTATCCTTTTAGACTATAGGTATCAGAAATATCGTGAGACTTGGTAGTTTGACAAATGGTTGAAAAAGATCATAGACACAATCTATAAAGAGAGATAACCATATATTAGTGGTTGATATCGATCGTTAGATCTATCGGGGTCAAGTAATGCCCATTCACCATTGCACAATTTAAGGACCTGCATAGATTTGGGTTGTTGATTGGCACATCTATCATCCATGTAATCCATTGGAAAAACATGTTTCCTTGCAAAGGAAAAGAGAATAAGATAATTCCATGTTATCTTATTAATTTGGCATGCCATGTCAGGGGACATGCCAACAAGGGAAGATGAGTAAAATATCGATACATGGTATTCAGGGTACATGTGTGACCTGCAATTGTCTTTAGAAAAGGTTGAGAGTAGTATATGATTAACTAAATTACAAAATTTAATATAGACCATCCATTAGGCATCAATATTTGATCTTGACCCTTTGTTGGAGGTTGAAATGAGGTCAATGATGGGGAAGTCCTTATGAAGAAGATAACCCAAAAGAATAGTCTCAATAGCTTTGTGGGTTTCAAAGTGCAGGTAGAACCATAAAAAAATACAGGTTGACATATCGATCAGTGAATTCCAATGGGGGAAGCATGATATCTTTTCTGGCTTTGGGTAAATCCATATGTTTGGCAAGAAGTAATTTCTGAAGAGAATTCCTCGATGGAGCATTCTTGATAGTGTTGTGTCTCTTATGTTTTAATAAGTTAGAGATTTTTACTATTTGAGGACTCGTTAAGCCCATAAGGGAGTGTTGCATGGAGACATTTGAAGGTGATACATAAACCCCCTGAGTCTAGGAGTCCGATAATGTTGTGAACTTTGAGTTTTGGAAGGATTTGTGAGCAATTTAATGTCTATTATCAATGGAAAATCTGCAAGTGAAAGTCGGACAGTGTTGCAGACTATGGATTTTGGGAGGAACTCATATGTTGGTAAATTTTTCATGTCTGATGAAGATTTCCCATTAAAGAAAATCCTATAGTGTTGTAGGCATGAACTCCAAGAGAAACGCTCAACTAGGTGTTAATACATTCTGTGGGATATTTCCCATGAAGGGAGTTCCCGATAGTTTTGTGCGATTTGAAAGCCCAAAATCCTATTCCTGGGGGTTTAATAACATGTCCAAGTCCACTAGACATGGGGAGTGTTATATGTGGATGCCATGTGGATAGGGTGATGTCACATGTGTAGAATTCCTTAGAACCTTTAGAATACCATATCTTTCCAACTCGAGCTCAATTTTGAGCATGATTATGGTCATTAGAAAGATCTTGGGGAGACTAATCGATATGTAAGCTTAGAATTTGAGTTAGATTAATGGTTAAGAAAATAAATTGGGTACAAACCACCAACTTAATGAAGGTTTAGGGGGTCAAGTGTGTTATAGAGTGGTATCATAGTAGAGTTCCAACACTAGGCCTTAATGGGCTATAAATCAAACACAAAGATTTAATTCTAAAAGGTCAAGATGACCCTATTGAACACTGTTGTACTAGAAAATCACACACTAATTGCATATTTTGTTAAAATAAAGATCACATACTTCATTTCTCTTACATTATCATAATTTCATTTACAACAAAATTTTAATGTCTTTTTCCCTATCTTGAAATTAGAATGATTTATGTAGAAAATTTAATTATGTTGATGTACATTAACAACAAATTATGAGTTTGTGGCACAGGCGAGGCCAGCTACATCTCTTCTCACCCACTCTCAGGATCAATAAAAAATCCCCTTCTGCTGAGCCGAAGCGGCTCCTTGGATTCCCTCGGGAATCTCTCCTAAAAACCCAATCCACAGGTCCTTTAATTCCCTGTCACGGCCTCTGCACCTAACCGTGATTATCCCCGACTCAACATCAGGGTTCGGGGTTTCGTCCCTCTTGATGTCAAGAGTGATTTTCCTCTCGAATCCCCGATCACCGATGGGACAAATTTTTGATGCGCCCCTTTTCCTCAGCCCCTTCTAGATGTGTTGCTGGTCCACATGACCTGCCTTCATATGACCACAGTCATAGGCTCTTATTGGGATTTCGGGCTTTGCTATGCCAAAATTCCCTTTCCCTTTGGATCCACAATCCTTCGATTCCTGACGCGCTTGTTACACACTAGCCCTCCTGTCTAGGCTCCTGGCCTATACGACCTTGTCCCCATGATCGCAGTCTTACCTCTTCGTCGGGGTTTCGGGGTTTCCAATGTCAAAATGCAATGGTCCTCGGGACTCGCGATTCCTCGAATCCTGATGCGCCCTTCACGCATTAGCTCCCCTAGCTAGCTCCTAGCCAATATGACCATTATCCCCGTGACCATAGTCCTGTCTCCCGTCGGGGCTACGGGGTTTCAAATGTCAAAGAGAATTTGCTCACGGGATTCCCGATTCTAGAATCCCAACTCTCTAATATGCTAATAGCTAGCCCCTCACAATGGCACTGTCCTCCTCCTCTGTTGTGTTGACAGCTGGCTCCCACTCATCGGGGTATCGCGTTTCGCGATTCCAAAGTGTACAAACAACTTGTCACCGGGATCTCCGATATCCCGATGAACCAAACACCAATGGACGGCTTCCTTGTCGGGACTTTTCCGATGATGTTGATCGCTGCCACGCATCCTTCCAGATGGACGGTCCCGATTCGTCCGGGATTTCGAGACTTTCGATGTCCCAAATCCTTCGACCTCAGGAACTACGATTTCTCGATGCCGAATATCTCGACTCAATGCGGATTTTTGACACCTGTCTCCCTGAACGGACGGCTCAGATTATGCCAAGGTTTTCAACCTAGATTTCCTCGATCTCTTGTCCATGGGAATGATGATATCCCGATGTGCCAAACTATCGATGACTACTCGATCTCCGCCACATGTCTCCACTAACGGACGGTCTAGATCACTCTGGTGTTTCGAGACTTGTGATGTCCTGATTTACACGACCTCAAGAATCCTGATTTCTCGAGTGCCGATATCCCAATGGCTCCACCTCTTGTCAAGATTTCTCCTCCTGTCCACAAGGACTTAATTCATTCACAACTCCTGCAGATC
>JASDQU010013706.1:6388-30577 GCA_032191745.1 Picea mariana
AGAATTATGACTATCTTAAATGCAAAATCATTGTTCATGTTGTTGACTAGTTGAAGGGAACATGAAATTTGATTCTTCAATTTCACTAGCCACCATTCATACAAAATCAAGTATCCATTAAACAGCCAAAATGTGGGTAGCAAACAAACCTATCAAATATAAAAAAAGTTACATATTTGATAACCTCTTTGTACAACTAGGAAAATGATAGGTAAGATGCTCATACAATGTTGTATTATATTATAAAGAGCATATACACTTGATATACTCTCTCTCTTTTGGCAACTAGGCAGGAACTTGAGCCTCATCAATGGTGGATGAACAATGTCCAAAAGGAAGGCAGTGGTGGAGGAAAGGAGAGATGTTATGGACTTTAGACTACTTTACCTTTTGGTGGGGTATTTGTTTCATTTGATCCCAGTATTACTTTAGTATTGGCTCAAATAACTTTTAGTTTCTTACTATCTAGTGGAATTCTTCCCCATGTTTAGGAGACTCAACTCTCTCTTTATCGCTAGAACTATTACTGGCAATTCGACTCCTTAACTATCTACTTCCTTAATTTAGGGATGAGTTTTGGTAGTTTTGTCATTTTTTAGGAACTGGTAGTGATTTTTTCTCGGGGGTTGAGTCTTCAGTGGCTTCCATTTGGAGTTGTTATTACATCATTAATTGATTTTTATTTTCACCTAACATCTCTACCCCACAACAATTCTCTCCTAACCTTTTAGGGATTAGGGCTTTGTGGGGATACAGGCAGAATCTCATGGCCTTTTCCACACCACCTGGTGTGGAGGCAAATGTTATCACATTGATGAATGTGGTTGATGAGGAGCTTTGGAGGGAAGATGGTTTATTTGACAAGATAGATGTTGCAGGTCAGGGTTATGACTCTTACATTCCGTCTAGCTCTAAATCATTACTTACTTTACCTTCGAGCTCCTTCCTTAAACCCTGTCCTCCTCCTTCCTCAAAAGATAACTTGGCGCATTCTCTGGGGTTTAATCAAATGGATGAAAGATTTTCAAAGGCACTCTAAATGGAAGAAAATTGTAAGAGGAAGAACCACCATTCATTCTCAAAGGAAGGTAGAAAAGAAGAAACAAACACCTGTATCTTTAGAATACAGTGGAACGCAAAGAAAACAGTACACAAGATGGTGCTAGGGTCTGAGGTTGGCCTAACAGAAACTTGCAGTCTGGTGTCATGTGGTCTTGTTGGTAGAATATCTTACAGTTACCTTTGCAAAGTTTCCTTGATGGATTAGGTTGACTTTAATTGGAGGTCGTTGTTAGGATATAAGCCTGAAATATTCATATTAACCAAAGGATGGGTAGGCATTATTTGCAAAAACCCTGAAGATACGAATTTACTTATGGAACAGAAGTGGCTCTAAGAGGTTGTAGTATTATGTTAAAATGTTGGCGCTTAGCCTTCAATCCAGATCTTGAATATTTTCAATACTGACACTTGTGGGTATTACTTCCTGGACTACCCCTCCAGTTTTGGAATGAGGTAGCACTGGTTGCTATCGGAAAATCTTTAGGTTCCTTTATCACACTGGATGATGCCTTACTTTCGGCACCCAACAGTAAGATAGAAAATATTTTGGTGGAGATGGATGTCCATGGGGGACTCCCAAAACTCATAGAGATATTTTGGAGAGGCAAAAGGATTATCCAGAGATTGGACTACCTCAGAATTCCATTCTGATGCAGTATTTTTCACAAAATGGGACATCTGAGAAGAAATTGTAAGGGAAAGTGTGAAAAAGATGAAGTCTCTGAAGATACAACATTACACCAAGACCAGGGAGATTTCGAGGAGGAGGGGTTATCATCTTGGACAGATTGTAGTTATCTTGTGATAGGGTCACCATCCTCGCTGGAACGTGAAGTTTCATTAATGGGTAAGCTACAACACTGTTGTTCAGTTCTGTATAACTCTTTATCATTATTGGAAAAAGCTGAATTGAATGCATCCCTGCTACTGAAACTTTTACTATCTACAGTGAAGTAGTGTTCAGGGAAGGGGAATAGTGACCTTGTTCTTGAGTCTGTTGTTTCTCCTATCTTACCTGTACATGACCATCCATTTTTAGGGGGTTCTGTTGGTTCTTTTAGTTTGAATAATGTTTCACAGGAGGTATTACCTAACCTATTTTGGCAGCTCCCTTGTAATTCGAGTCTCCTTGCTCTTGGACATTTACCTACTAGACCTTAAACCTTACATGAGACCCCTCCATCTAATGATTTTTTTATACTTCCAGGCTATCGGGAATTTGAGGAAGGAGATTCATCAATAAATGAGGTACTAGACTCTTTGATTCCTTACCTCCAGGATTGTAATTCTCCGTCATAATTGCCTACTTATTTTGGCAATGCAGCTATCAACCCGTCCACTTTCACTAGCGAGGTTAAAAATTCGGTTTATATTCAAGCTGAGTCATCTAAGGATTTTCCTGGTCTCTAGGAATTGGCATAGAACGTTCCCCAATCAAAACTAGAAGAAAAAGGAAGAAATTACAGATGCAATCCATTACACCCTTAGTCATGGATCCCTCCTCTTCTGAAAGTGGGGCACTTAGAGCAATGAAGGCCCTAGCAAGGGATAAATAATGATTATGTTGTCTCTAAATATTAGATGTATTGGAGGCTCCCTAAACGAATCATCTTTCTGGCGTGTTCTGGATACAACCCAACCAAATATAGTGTTCCTACAGGAAACATTGGTTACTGATCAAAAAGATTGGTCTTTTGTGCATAGTTTTCACCCTTCCTGGGTTATTAGTGTAGTGAGTCTTGTTGGTAATTCAAGAGGTATGTTGGTGATGTGGGATCCCTATTATTTTAGTTTGACTCCCTTCCTTACTTGTGGTGGGATTTTTTAACAGATTCGATCCTTGCTACTAAAAGTAAGATCAATTTCTTAAATGTGTATGGACCTTGCATGGAGCGAAAACAATTTCGGACTACATTGGCAAATAGTGGAATGATTTCATTAAAAATCATGGTGATTGCGGGGGACTTAAAACTTATGCTCGCAAATGGAGAAGTATGGGGAGGCTCTTTTTCTTCCAATCCACTAGCAAGAATTTTCTTGTCTATGTTTCAATCGCACATGTTATTAAACATTCATCCCGATAAATTAGTCCCAACTTGGTGGAATGGTTGTGCGGGTACAAATTTGATAGCCAAAAGAATAGATAGGTTTTTGGTTTCAGAGGATTTACTCCTGAATGTTATCTTGTATCTCTCCTTGGTGGAATTTCCTTTTTTGTCGGATCATGCGCCAATTTCTTTACAGCTGGAGAACACCTCATTTCCCAAAGATTTTCCCTTTAAGTTTAATTCTCAATGGCTTCCAAATAAATACTTCAATTTCATAGTACATAAACTTTGGATGGATCTAAAATATATTCAGGAGGAAGATAGTCAACATCGTTTCACCTGGAAGCTAAAGGAACTAAAAATTATGACAAAAATATGGGCTAAAGAAACTAGAGCCCATGATGTTCAGGATATGGAGTTTCTGGAAATTAATATCAAAAACCATTTACAACTTCTTTCGGAGGGTTCATTTAGCCCGGTGATTGAGGCTAACCTCATTAAACTTGAATTAGATAGGAACAAGATCCTTAAAGTAGAGGAGGACCTATGGAGAATCAAGAGTCGGGAAATTTGGGTGCAATCTTAATACAAAGCTTTTTCATCAGTTTTTTAATCATAGGAGAATTAGAAAACACTTATGGGAGATCAGAGATTATTCTAGTTTTATTCATAAAGGAAAAAATGCAATTATCAAGGAGGCAGAAAAGCATTTTAAGAGTTTCTTCAGTTCTGTGGATAATGTATCATCAATAGAGTGGGTTGAGGTGGCAGGAATATTTACAAGAATGATAAGTGAGGAAGACGCTAGAGATATTTATGCACCAGTCACTTTAAAGGAATTGAAATCGATCCTTTCTTTTTTCAAAAAATACAAAAGTCCAGGCCGGGATGGCTAGACGGTGGAATTTTACTTACATTTATTTGAATTAGTCAAAGATGATCTTTTTTCTTTAGTGGAGGAAGTCTGTATTGGTGGGCGCATGGAAGGGAGTTTAAATTCCACCTTTTTAGCTATGATACCCAAAATGAATAAAACTCAAAATTTTGGGGATTACAGCCCTATCTCATTATGAAATTCCGTATATAAAGTTATATCTAAAGTTTTATCCAACCGAATTAAACCGACACTTTCAAGGACCTTTTCGTCAAAATAGTTCAGCTTCCTGGAGGGGCACCAAATACATGATGCTATAGGAACTACACATGAGTGCATACACAGTATAAAAAAGAAAAAGAAAAAATCTCTTATTCTTAAGCTAGATCTTCAAAAATCCTACAACTGTGTAAATTGGGATTTCATGCAATTGATTTTAATCCAAGTTGGATTTGGTGTGACTGTGACAAACTAGATTATGGCATAGGTGAGTTCGACATCTCTTGTTGTTCTAGTCAATGGAGAGGCCACACATTTCTTTAGAAGTGGTCGAATACTCCGACAAGGATGTCCTCTGTCACCCTTACTTTTCATCCTGGTGATGGAGAGTCTAAGCCTGCTAATAAAATCAAGAAAAAGAGATGGTTTCTTATTTTGAATTGAATTTTCCAGACTTACAAACATCATTCACCTTTTATTTGTTGATGATGATTTACTTCTGACATATGCTTTTGTGCAGCAATGGAAAGTGATCTTGACTCTCATTAATAAATTTTGTATGGCTTCGGGATTAAAGGTGAATCCTTATAAATCGATAGTTCATTATTCAGGTCTTTCAGAGATGGAACTTGCTCCTTTCAAGCTTTGTATTCCATATAATTTTAATGATATCTCAGTTGGTTTTAAATATCTTGGGTACCACCTAAAGGAGGGATTACAAAAATCAGAATACTGGTTATGGCGTATAACCAAAGTGGAAAAGAGAATCAATCACTGGAGCTATAGGTGGTTTTCATTGGGGGGCAGGTATACTTTATGTAAAGTTTTCCTAGAAAGTCAACCAGTTTATTGGTTTTCTTTGGCTTCAATACCGCAGTCCATTCTCCATATATTAAGAAAATTTCTATTTAACTTTCTCTGGAATGGGAATGTTGATACAAATCATTACCATCTCTGTCATTGGGAGACTTTATCTCGTCCAAAAAGGTTTGGGGTTGGGGTGTTCTTAACATTTTTACTTTTAGTAAAGCCCTGCCAGTGTCGACTCTCTGGAGAGTATTAACTAAAAAAGGACTTTGTAAATCATTTCTAAAGGAGAAGTACTTCCCTTGTATGACTGTGAAAAATTGGCTTATATCAGTGACTTAAAATCGTTCAGCTTCTAAAATCTGGATCAGTCTATTAAAGGTGTTCCCTTCGATCACTAACTAGCTTAGCTGGAAGCCTACAACCGATCACCTTGTGGTATTAGGGAGAGACAGGATCATGGTATTAAGCATTGATTCGGTCTTATCATGTTCTCTTATTAATTCTCTTAGTCGAAAACATGTCTCAGTCCTAGCACATGCTAGGAGACCACAAGAACAAGATTCTTTAATTACAACTTGGATAAGCAACGCAGATTTGTCACTCACTAGAAACTTGGTAGAGGACTGGGATTGTTATCAGAGGGGCCTTCAAGAATCGAGAGTATATTTATCTGAAAATGAAGATGAACTTATTTGGACTAGAGGAGATTCTTCAGGTTACCTATTGAATAAGAATTTCTACACGGCCTTAACTTCCACACTTAATTTACAAACTTCCACAAGGTGGCGAAAGAGTTTATGGACTTGGAATATTCAACTAAAAATTAAACTTTTCTTGTGGCTCGTAACTGAGAACAAAATATTAACATGGCAAATATTACATCATAGAGGCTGGTTGGGGCCTAGGCAATGCCAATTATGCAAAGAAGCGAGTGAATAAAATGAGCATATGTTCATTCATTGTGCATTCACAAAACATGTTTGGCAAAAAATCAAATCTATAAAGTCTTTTAATCAAACTTGGGAAGGGATAGATCTTGATAATTGTCTTACAAATAGGACAAATAACAACACCATTTATTCAAGTCTTGCTTCTCTAACTTGACGGTTTATCTAGCTTGAAAGGAATGTTGCGATATTTGAAGGAAAGGTGACATTAGTTAACTCGGTTGTCATCAGATCTCTCGATGATCTTCAGAAACCTATGGTTAAACTTGTATCTTCAACTATATGTTTAAACAATCTAGACTTCCCAATAGAGTTTCCTGTGGCCAGTTTTGATGGAGAAGCCAAGGTTAATGGTTTGTGCAGTGGTGCAGGAGGTATAATTAGATGCTTAGAATCTACAGTTTATAGATGGTATTTAAATTGTGGAAAGGAAACTAATACAAAGACCGAGTTAATGGGAGCGTGGGCAACACTATATTTAGCAAATCTATTGTCTATCCACAATTTACAGATCCAGGGAGATTCAAAGGTAATCATAGACTGGTTAAATTATAAAAGTGATCTCTAAGTGAGATCATTAGAAGGTTGGAAGCAAAGAATCTAGATTCTAAGTAGAAAGTTCGAGGCCATAAAATTTTATCATATCTATCGTGATTACAACAAGGAAGCAGGTGGACTCTCAAAAAAAGAATTACTGGCTCCAGAAGGAATCATTTCGATGCATTTTTGGTATAATGGTATGGAGGGGCCACACGTTCATATAAATATCTACTAGTGGCCATTGACACCACTTTTTTGGAAAGCATTTCTTAGTATCTTGAGTTTTGAGATGGGAGGTTTTATGTTATCAGGGATTGAGGTTTTCTGATTCTGGATTCTTTGCACTGTATGTCAGTATGGATTTTCTTGTCTCTTTTTGTAGATCTATCTTCAGATGTTTCGGAGGTACTCCTTTGGGATTCTTTGATTATTTACTTTCTGTAAAGTAAAGGAAAGACTCGAATGACTGTACAATGGTACTATTGGGTGCAAAAATTATATTATATTAATATAATTTTTCTAATTTTCTCTTGGAAAAAAATGTAAATCTCTTTGTTTTGTTTTTATGCCTTATGACAAATCAAAATTGTGAAAATGAAAAAAACAATGTTATATATCCATTCCTTTCCTAATATCCTACGTTCTATAAAATACACATGGAAATTGACAAATTAAGTCCCTATTAATTAAACATGTTTAAGGGAGAACCTTTAGTAGACACTCATAAAAAAATTCAAAACATAGTTTACCTTTGCACAATTGTTTGGTCATTTTATGTTACCCTTTATCCAATATGTATGAAATTCATGTCAATAAACAATGTTTAATGAACAATTCAAAGAAATCCTAGAAGCAAAGAGATCATTTTTCTTCACCTTTCAAAAGAAGAAAATTAGAATCACATCAATTCCATAAATCTTCAACTTTGTAGTAAAAATTAATTCAATTTAATTACAAAATCTTGCTAATTTCATTGAATGAACCAACAGTAAATTCTTCGAAACTGCAATTTTCTTAAATCCATACAAATTTAGTAGGGACCAAAAGAAAAATCTAAATCGATGATCAAAGATTTGTAGTTTCTTGAAAGAAACGAACCTAAATCCTATAAAGAGAAACAACCTATCTAAAAAGAACCTTGTACAATTTTGGCATCATATACAAAACCCAACGAAGAAAAATAAAGGTGATGTTTTGACATGTAATAGTGGGCTCGTCTAGAATCTCAAGCCATTACATTATCTACATTATTTTCTTATCGAAAAGAAAGACAAGGTTTTATAAAGAAATGGGAGGAGGGGATCCATGAGTGGGAAGGTAGGCTCCACACACAGTTGTTTTAAGGATATTGTATTCCATAGGCTCCACTCCAAGTCCCTTTGCCTTAAGTCAGCCAAAGTGACTTATTATACCCAAATATGTGCATGTGCATGTAGATTTTATGGTTTCATAAAATAAACTCCTATGGAATCAATCATTTTATAAAGTGTTGCCTCCCCTCGACAATTCATAACATGGTACTCCATACGACCTAGTGATATCCCTGAAAAAAGATATCAAATGCAAGCATTACTCACCCACCCGTAGTCAGGAGGTTGGGTTTGGATTTCCCCCTCATTTTCTATATAGTAGTGGCGCATTTATCCGGAAGTTGAGGATGAACTTATAATAATAATAGGATTTTGAAGTTGTTTCTATGTCCCTAGTCCCATTATATATAAAAGTGGGGGTTGGATCGCCTTTTTGTTTTTTAGTTTCCTAATGTAGAGAAATGAACCTACTAGAAGTGCAATCTCTGGAGTTTGGGACTGGCTGGGCGGAATATAGCTGATGAGCCACCTGCCACAACATATCCAAGCACCCATGGGGCATTTACTGAGTCATGCTTATGGGTTCAAAGGGTATTTGTAAGTCTTGGGGTGCCAAGCCCAGGCACACACACTTCCACCATAGAGTGAAATGAAGGAAGTCAGGTAGCCAGGATGCTTGGTGTGAATGAAGAAACAAATCCCTCATATGGAGAAGGATGGGGTTTCTTGGGCATGTGATGTGACAAGAAGTGAATCCATCGAAAGATGGCTTACGACATAATTTAGGCATGATACTTGAAAAAATATGTGGTGTGAAGAAACAGACACATCACCAAACAAAGAAACAAAAAAGGTGTAAGGAGGGCTTGCTTAGGTGAGTTAGAAAAACTCACCTAAGGGACATGTGCATCGAAATAATGAATCAGTTGGAATTGAAGGTGGCATCAGTTTAAAGGTTTGATGACTATGACCAAGGCATTGTGCAACATAAGTAAACCATGAAGGGCTGAATGAACAACTGTGAGAAAGTCTTGGGCACCCAACGAATGAGTCAGCAAGAGAGAGGAGGGTGTACTTAGGGATTCTTTCTGACTCACCTAAGGGGGTGTGTGCCTCTGACAACAGTCGATGAATCGGTTAAGTGGAAAAAACATATAGAAGTGAAGGTAAAATCACCCTAAGGTAAGGAGACGTGTCAATTCATAAGGATGGGGACCTATATAAGCCCAAGGAGGAGAAAAAATGAATTCATCCAGAGATAAAAAAATATCATTCAAAAAAATTAAAAAGTGTGGGAATGAGTTGGTGATTACATGTTGCATGAATTGAGGAAGGGGAATCATGTATCACAAAGATGAAGCATGAAGGATAAGTGCTCATTTAATATATTCATCTATGGTAACGAAGGGTTTTTCATGGTGACATGAGGAAGTTTATCTATTGTGTTTCACACAAGTTATTTTTGAGTAAACTTGAGCAGAATCTCCTTCTTAAAATATCTTCGGTGTGGTATGAGTTGCAAACTCTACACACTTCTGTGTTTGTAATAAAAATTGGGTATTAAGCTGGTTTGACTGCCCACTTTGGATATTCGTTTTAACTATGTAGGGATGTGTGCTATACTTGTTGGATGTTTTAAGTATATAAGTAAATGGAAATTGTTAAGTAATAAATGAATCTAAGAGATATGCATAGTTCGGCCCAAGTAAATCAACATGTTCTTTCCATTGAGTTGAAAAGTAGTAGTGTTGCACATCGTTGAGAACGATGGATTTTTCCACCATCCACCCAAGGTTCTCCAAAATTGTGACAGGTGGTATCAGAGCTCACTCTATAGATACAGCTTGGTGAAGTGTTGATCACCACTATTGTCATCATGACAGGTGGTCTCAAAACTTGTTTCATAGATATATCATTGAGTATGTCTGTAGTAATGGTCAAGAGATGAGAACGAATAATTTTTGCAAGTTCATCACAAGCTCTAAAGTGAGATGTGCCTTGGTAAAACTTCAATCATGGGATGTGAAGACAGAAGGCTAGGGTGACCTGGTTGAAGGATTCAGATAGGGTTTTCATAGGGTTGGTCAGTCTAAGGGGACACCTAAGAGGAAGTCAGGTTACGAAACGAAGATTGCATATTTTAGTGAATATTTGGTAATGAAACTTTGGTGAATTCATGAATCTAGTTCTCCACAAAGTTTGCACAATTCGTGAAGATACTTAGAAGTTCATGCATGGTATTTTTTCATTCAAATGACAATGACACTGAGAGAGATACTAATACACTCAATATGAAGGATTGAGTCCTCGCCTTATAAAAAATGATGGATCAAATAACAAATTTGATGTGTACACATGGTGAAAAGGTCGCACGATTGGAGGATGAAATTGGAAAACTTATGCATGGGTGTAACAAATTTGTTTGGAAGTGCCAAGAGAGAACGACTAGGTTCACTAGTACTCTGACCAAATACTTCTAGGAAAAAATCAATGCAATGGAGGAGAGAGTTGAAGGGGAAGACGAAGGCATCCAAAGGCCGTGAAGACAATGCCAAGAAGGAAGATTCACAAAAGGAGAAAAATTCAATTTCATGTTGGATTTGTGTGAAGGATCATTACATTAATAATTCTTTGTTGAAGAAAAAACTAAACACTTTGGAGAAAGTGGACAACCCATGTGTGGGAGTGCTACAAGTTTCTGCTATTGTTGTGGAAGCAGAACCGACAACTACTCAATACTTGAATGTGACGAGACTTAGCTATGTTCAAGAAGAGATCAATGGTAAAATGACTTTGGCTATGGTGGACAATGGTGCTACTCACAACTTAATGAGAGAAGACATCCCACGAAGTCTATTACTACATATTGAGCAGGTGTGCACTTTTTTTAAAGTGGTAAACTTAGGTGAACAAGAGATTATTGGTACAACTAAGAATGTTCTTATGAAGATTGGGGAATGGACTAGAAGGGAGAGTTTCACCATTGTTCCAATAGACGATTACGATGTAGTTTTGGGTCAAGAGTTAATGTGGACCAAGAAGGAAATTCCCATTCTACATTTGGTTAGCTTAGCTATCTTTTCAGGACCAATTCCATGTCTGGTGCCTATAGTGAAGGGGAATAGGGGGATGAAGATGTCTTTCTTGCACTTGGTTGACATCCAATGTCCTTGCTTAGACAACGATGGATGAGGTGAAGAGGTGGCCAAGAAAAATAAATCAGATTCTTTGAAAGTGTTGGAAATGTGGAATTGCATGTCAACAAGATCGAATATATCTTGGTTGATGTTGTTCATGGCATGGATAAGTTTGTTGAATTTTATGAAGAAAACGTTTGTTAAATTTTATGAAGAAAGTATTTTTAAGGAACTATTGGAGATAGAGAAATTAAAGAAGCCATAGATTGATTAATGAAAATTTGAATCATTTGATACATAGGTGTGTGGTGGGGAAGAACAAATACCATGGTACAAACATGTCGAGGAAGAGGTTGGACTAATCGTAGGTGTTATCCACAACTCCTAGGGATAAATAAGGAGATGATATCTCAAGTCCATTAGGTTGTTGACATGGAGTACTGAAAGATAGCTTGACCATCAGTGTCCACTTGCACAGATAGAGGCATGTTATAGCAAGATTTGTCTCACCCCATGCAACTTGCTTAGAAGGTCTTCTCCATTTCCCTATGCATACTTGAAGTCCCTTTTTCACTTCCCAGAGCTAAAAAATCATGTTTTTGCACATATACATTCCCTAACAGTGTTAAAACATGTGTATACACAGTTTTCACCATTACAACCCATCTACATCGGGATTTGTGCCCAAAATTAAAAATTGTGTCGGGTTTCCATGTCACGTCACAAGATCCATGATCCTTGATCTTCCATATACTGGAAACGTTCTGACTCATCCCTTTAGTTCCATTTGAAGTCTGTAAATTGGGACATATCAAATCTGTGGAGGAGGAGGGAATTCAACTTTTGAGAGAAAATGTACTTTGAAGAAATTTTATCTTCATATTGAGTCTGCATCCCTTTGTGCTTTAAAGTATGAACACATTTTTCAACCCCCAAGATCTTCCCTCTTTGATCGATAACCTCATTGTCTCTCTTATATGAGCTTCATTCCTTTGGTGGAGGCCCAGCTGGAAGGGACTCGGTTTCTCAGTTTCAAGATGCACCGACACGAAAGTTTGTCGCTTATACACTTCTGTGGATCATTTTTTAATAGAAATACTATTTTCACATCCAATTGATATCTTGCAAATATTTGAATTGTTATTCTATGGGCGTATTTGTTATGAATTTTAATGGGTTATTTCATGTGCTAACATTATATACTATAACCATATTCTTGTGTATCTTGGTTGTTGAGGACAAGTTGTAGGTATAGACCTTTGATTTTCATGCTCAACGGTGGTCTTCATCGAACGTCCAGACGAGGTAGGATTTTTTATCTTGTCTTGTTATCATTTTCATTTATATAGCATACTTGGGATTAGAGTTGATTTCTGAAGTCATTTCCATTTGTTGTGGTTTACCCCTTTCCATAGAGTGATTTTTTTTGTAATAGAATTGGCGACCATATTGGGGATCTCAGTTTCATCATGAGGGTATCCTTGACATTATCTTACTTCTGGAGGACATTGGGTATTTCTCCATGAGGTACAAGCTAGGTATTATGGTGAGTGTCATTTCAATATTTGAGGCATTTGAGTTTCTTGCATTTAAAACTTTTTTGATTATGTAAAGTCTGCTTGGAAATTATGATATTTGCCCTGTTTCACCTTTGTGGTTGACATTGCGCCCTAGTAAGTGATCACTCTTGGGAATGGGTTTTCTACTAGGGTTTCCCCTTGACAATTCATCGTTCCATTCCTGACCATACTTTTCACTTTCCACACTTCATCCCTTCATCTCCTTACCTTTTAAGATTTTCGAGTGTACTAACCCAAGAAGGGATTGTCCCTCATTTCATGGGAAGAAGGTGCTTAAGGCCTAGAGGGAATGTAGTTGGAAAAAGATAAAAGTACAACTATGAACCTTCTAGATGATCTCCCAAAGAGGTCTTGATAACAATGAAATGATTCTCAACAATCAAATACTTGCAAAAGAAAAAATTTACATTATATAGATGTCCCACTCATCGAGGTGTGTACATTCATGTGGTGTCACTTTTCTTTCCATGCATTTGGAACTCTATGTACCTATAGATTCAAGTGACTCAATGGTACTTTCTCCCCAACTAATTGATTCACCAATAGGGAGTACCCATGGTTTCAACTTTAATTAACTAATGGAAATAAATGAGTTTGGAAGAAAGATGCATTGAAAATGAAGGTGTAGCACACCCTCTACAAATGCACCCATATATGAGACACTATGATCCCTTATATGTCATGAACCCCATACCCAAAATACTTAACCCCATCCATATAATATTCTCCACATGTCTTACAGAGGGGTTCACCTTGGAAACACTCCTTGACTTAGGGAACGATTCACCTAATAGCGATCACCTTGTAAACTATCCCATACCTAAACTTGGCAAAGTGAATAGGGTCTTTGAGCACTTGTTTAGTTTGATGAGGTGGTTTTTTATGCTGGATCTTTTATTGAACTTATTTAATTATCATCATGCATTTTACTTGAGATCCTTGGAGGGTGTATTCATTGTCTTTGTAGGACCTTGCTTGGTGGACAGATTTGGAAGAACAAGCCTAACTTGGACTTCCTTGGGGCTTGAATCCCACAGTTTTGATACCATGGCCCGCACACAAAACAATGATGAAAACATTTAGAGGCTTGAGAGACACCTTGGAGGACCTCACCTATGCCCCCACTAGCCCAATGTTTTTCCTTTGGTGGCCAAAATGTCACATTTGGAAGGCTTGACGTCTTTTGGGGGATAGGGCTTGGAGTGGTGGTGTTGTTGACTTAACACTTGGCACCTTTTGGATGGAGAGATACCTTCACTTGATGAAAAATACCCTATCACATGAGAGGGAGGAATTTGGAGTCCCAATGTTTCATCTCCAAGCTCAAGGATTTGCTAAGAGTGCCAAAATGTTTCCCTAAAGGTGCAACATTATACTTATTTTAGGGTTTCTTATGTGCAAAATAAAACTTAAAATTGTAAAGGGGAAAAGTGAGGGGTTTTGACCCCTTACTTTTTGGTTTACCCTAAAGTTAAGTGGAAAAACACTTTTTAGAAGATTTGTATAAATAATGATCATTTCTATTTCATTTTCATCATAGCTCTCCCATTGTGAAAAGACTACTTGGCTAAAATTTGTGCGCTACTTGGGCAATTTTATCTATCTCTCTTTGATACTATCTCTTGTGATGATTTTTCTTGGCTATTGGATGAAGAAGTTAGACATTATCTTTCTTGGAGTCTATTTATTTCTTTTATAGTGGATTTTTCTTGGCAAAAAGGAGTTTATCTTTTTAATGCTTGGACTAAGTAATGAATATTTCTTGTTATTGCTTCATTTCTTGTTCACAAGGTTAATTTGATAATATTGTGTGGAATTAGGGCATACAACCCCACTAATCCCATCATAATTTTCTTGGAATAATTTGTTTCATAAAGGAATACTAGAAGAAGTAAAAGGGCTTACACCCTCCTAGGTTTTTCCTAGCTAGTTTTGTTTGCCTTAGGGAGTAAAAGGGTTTACACCCCCAAGGAAGTAGCACAACTAGCTCTTTCATTTTAAACACTCCATAACCCAATATTTAAGGGCATTAATATCTTGCATTGGAGAAATAAAATCATGGCATTGGGATACGTAGAATCACGAGATATTGAAATTGTTTAAGTTGGGATCTTTTCTATATGATTTAAGCTTTCCAAAGCCTCTAGGGCGTCTAGAATTCTCAAGTGGATCTTGAGCTATAGATAATTAAATTCTACATCCATTAGGGCTGCAAAAAATCATCTTCTATTTGTGATTTTAGCTTGCATTTTGACCGTGGAAATATGCTAGTAGACCATAATTATCATTCTATTGCTAATTAGTAAACTTTTTGTCGAATTACTTGCTTATTTCCATGGTTAAAAATCACTTCTATAGAAAATCCTTGCTACACCCACTTTGTTGTTACAAACTTACTCTGAAGACACCATATAACAACCTTGTGAAACCAGTAAAGCATGTGCTAAAGTATTGGGGATGAATCTACATGTGTTATGCTTCATTATCCAACAAATCTTTGATGCTTTAAGTGATTAAATCTTTATTAATTGGTTAATTTATCTGCTAATATATACTCTTGTTTACTATTGTAATTAGGGACATCAAGATTAACTTGTTTTTCTCAGGTAGGTAAAACCATCCTCAATAAGTACTCAATCACTTGGAGACTATAAACCATCTTCGAGACTCTGTATTAAGCCTCCTTCTACTTAGTAAATTGACCTATATGGGAATTACTTCCATAGTCTCACTTTCTACTTCATTTCCCCCTAAGTTCACCTTGGATTCCCCCCTAGTGTCGGATTTTTCCTTCACTAAAGCGAGTGGAGGGTTTATCTAAAGTGACAGTGGGTAAAGAATCACATCGTTATTTCCATATTGTGGATTGGGTTGGGATTTCCCCAACGTACATTTTGCGCGATAACATTTTGGCATCATTGTCGGGGACGATTTTGAATCCTCTTTCATTCGCTAACGACACTTTGGAAAGATTCCATCCCAAATCCTTTACCCTTATATTTCCTAGGGACTCCACTTAAATGACATTCCCCTTACACCCTTGATGATCTCTTCTTGAGGCTCATCTGGCGACTCCACCTTCTAAAAATCCTCTTTCCTATAATACATTTCCTCTAGGGAGATTCAAACCTTCTAAGGTTTCTTGAATAAGGAATCCCCTTAAACATTTAATTTTCAAATCCATTTTCCAAGGTACCCTTCCACTTTATCCAATGGATTTCCCTTAGGAAAAATAAATTTACAAACCTTTGAACATGGCCAACATCATTGGACATCCTAATTCCATGCCAAAAGAGTCTCACAAATGGTTGCCAATGTTCTCAAGGAATAATGTCATCACTATTGATGATCATCTCTAAGCAATGATCCAAGACATGGAGAATGCAGAGGTAGAACATGAGGATGTAGATATGAATATACTAGCTTCATCATTAACTGAAGATGCTCAAATATGGTTCAGATCCCTACCTAATAATCACATAGAATCTTATGAATATTTCGCAAAGTTGTTCAAGAAAAGATGGAAAACAAAGAAGGATAATGGAATTCTTGTACCTTAGATCAATCATATAAGGAAGAAGGAGAATGAGACAATGAGTGAATTTGACAATAGGTTTGACAAATTGTACGGTCAATTCCTAATGGATCTACGTCCTACAAATGCATATGTTTGTCTCCTTTATATGAATGCTTTCGATGGGAAATTTCATTTCATCCTTAAGGATACGAAGCCCACCACTTTGGGGCTAGCCAAGGAGTACAATGAAGAGATTGAAGAGAAAATTCTTGACTCAAAGGTTGACCCTTTTCAGTATCCTCGCACCAAGACATAATCAAAGGATAAATCTTCCAGTAGAAGTGCTCCAGATCCAATTACCCTCTTGAGTCAGAAGATGGATCATATGAGTATTTAGTTTTTCCATGCTCAGAATCACATCATGGGTCACTTGACTATCGTAGAAAGAAATGAATCTTCCCCCAAACCTCAGTTTACCAAACAACAGAGAGATGCCACAAGTTGGAAGCCAAGACCCTAGCAAGAGGCAAAGGCTCCTAACACATTAAACCTGGTTGGAATGGTCAATACAGAAGAAACATAATGGTGTTCTCCTTCTTAGGAACCCCATCAAGAATATCAATGCCCTCGACGTGATGAATATTTCCATTATAGTATGAAATTCATGGACATGATTTGTAACTTCCAAGAGGAATACATTACTCTGGAACATATTGATGAAGCTAGAAGAAAAGGAGAAAGAGAGGGAAAACTTTGAGTTTTGAACCAATTGACAAATGATCAGAGAAAGGAATTGAGAAAAACGGAAATTTTGACGTATGAAAGAAGAAATGAAACCTCAGCTCCTCTGCCACAACCTTCCACTCTACTTCATCCAAAAGAAACAACTTATCCTCCATCTACAGAAAAGTTGGTCCCACCATTTCCACCTCCAATGCACGAGTTGCTTCTAAATCCAACTCCAGCAGAAGATGAGATTCAGTTGAACATAGATGTGTCAGCCATGTTTGGAAAGTTGAATATGATAGTCCCTATAACAAAGATGTGAAATATTACTTTTGTAATGAGTTAATCCTTGAAGTTAATAAACGTACCAACCAAAAAAGAGGACCCTCTGATGATCTTGAACTGCATGTATTTTTACTGGAAAAGGGATAGTAATGTTGCCTTCTATCTTTCTTTGGGCATAAATGGTATCCACTTGAATAATTGTATGCTATACTTTGGATCCTTATCAAATGTCATGTCCTTGAAAGTGATGGAACAAATTATCTTGAAGATGACCTGACCACATGGAAATGTTTTTGGTATTGATTCCAAAAGGGTCAAGGTTTACAGGCTATGTGAAAATGTTGAAGCTTACCCGATTGATTTCCCTCATATCAACACCCTTATGAACATATTAGTGATTGATGTTCCATATGCTTACATAATGCTTCTATCAAGAATCTAGTCCACCGCTCTTGGATGTTTTATTAGCATGGATCTCAACCATGCACATATTCCCATGGGAGATGGCACTTTCGAGATTTTGTATAGCCGAGATAAGGATGACAAGCATGTGATGGATCCATATGGTCCTTATTACACTAGTCAGTGTGATTATGATGTACGTCACCAAATCATTGAGTATGATACATGGGACATGCCTTTTACATAGGAATATTTCATAGACATGTTGCTCCAAAGGAAAAATTATTACAAGGATAAGCTTGCAGAATTCCAAGGGAAAGAACTCGAATCCATCAATATATTCAAAAGGGAAGAAGACAAAGAAAACAAAGAACCTAAGAAATCCATTAAATATGTAGTCAACGTGGAGCCTCCTTCATATCCTTACATTGATAATATAACTTAAATCAAATAAAATGAAGGAATTATTGTGTTCATGTGGGATAAAAGGAAGGGAAAGCCTAAATATGATAAAATGGATTATGGCCATTGGTTTGGCCCTTACATCATCAAGAATAAGTTCAAGAAAGAGAAGTACTACTTGACATCTTTGGATGGGAGAAAGATTCCATTTCCAGTAGATGGGTCTCTTCTCTTACCCTACATTCAAGGCACTTGACTTCTTCAGGGCCCCAGGCCCCAAGTAAGTAGGTAGGTCATTTTTATAGCTCATTTTGATTTCCTACATTTGCATATTGATTTCTCATGGTATTTTAGTTTCATTTCATATTTGATTTTCATTTTTATCTACTTGCATTATTGATTTACATGTTTTTCTTTTCATCATATATATGAAATATGTTATTTTCTAGATTAGTTGTCATTTTTTAAGTTTTGGATTTCTTTATATGGAAAAAGGATGAGTGAGCCATCCTACACTTAACATTTTTTTGTTTCAGTGTGTGTAGGAACAATCCCACCAAGAGATGATGCACTTATCATGCACTATATGGAAAGTACATGTCCCCAAGTAGGAGCCATATGTTATCCAAAACTCCTAGGGATAACTAAGTAGATTATGTCTTGAGGCCCTTAGGTTTAATACATGGAGTATCAAGAGAAAACTTGACCGACAGTGTCCACTTGCACAGATAGAGGCACGCTTTACCACCACATATCAGTTTCCTCATGAGGGTATCCACCACATCAACTTTATTCCAAAGGACATTGAGTATTGATCCATGAGGTACAAGACAAGTATTATGGTGACTACCATTTCAATGTTTGAGGCATTTGAATTACTTGCATTTAAAACTACTTTTGATTATGTAACTTCTTCTTGGAAATTATGATCTTTGCCCTGTTTGACCTTGGTACTTGACGTTGCAGCCTTGTAAGTGGTCACCCTTACAAATAGGTTTTCTACTAGGGAATTTTCTTGNAAGCCCAAAGGGAAGGTTGTTGGAAAAATATAAAATCCCAATTATGAACCTTCCAAATGCTCTCCCAAAGAGGTCTTGTTGGCAGCCAATCCACTTTTTTCTATTATCCTATAAGCTGCCTACACCTATGTATTACGAACAACAAGTTTTCGTGCATTTTTCAAATAAACAACACTTTCATTTCTTGCGACATTTACACATTTGTCTTTGTTAAGTTTTCACGACTGTAAGTGTGAAAACTTCTCCTTTCGAAGTTGTTTTTCGATCATTATCTGAACTGTGGGTATTTCTTTTTTCATTATGCCTATTGTGCATACCTTTTATTGATCATTACACGATTGGCAATATCCTTTGATTGGTTCTCATACTTCGATTGATTATATAACTTGGTTATGTTGAGTTTGTAAGACATTGAGCATTTGGATTTGCATTCTATGACTTGCCTAATCATTGATTCTATGAAATGCATAGGGGTATGATTTATTTTTGTTTTTATATATGTATGATCCTTATGATAATCTTTTCATAAATTTGGCTAGTCAACTATATGCAATATCTTTTTGGAACTTTGATTAAACGTTTGATTGATACATTGGCGCATACACGATTTTGAGTTTTGATTTATATATCAGATTGTTAAACATTATGGTATAACTTGCGCACCATGATATACATATTGGATTTCATTGGTTGTACACCTAACTCAGTGGTTGAACTATTATGATTGTTTGAACAGCGATGAAATTTGGCAGTTGTACTTGGATAATGAATATTATGCATGGCAGTGAATAACTCCACCACCTTCGCATGCTTCTTTTAATGCTCACCCCTTTGCTCGTTCATTTTTGTTGGTTCGGGTAGCCCTGTTCCTATATGCATTGGAGAATTCAAACCCTTCCCTACCATGTGCTCGATCCATGGCACCAGTCGTCTGAGTTGAACCCAATGGCAAGAAGGCCCTGTTAATGTTTGATAATGCCCGCCAAGATTTGGCAGACAGTGGATGGCTTACCTTCGTGGAACGTTTAGAGGGTTTTAACCTTTGCGTAGCTCGATAGTTTGCCATGACCTTCGATGGCTGTCGAGCTAAGGTAGGTGATGTTCTGTTAGAGATTGACGAGAAAATTACCAGTCTTGCTATGGGTTTACCTGCCACTGGACAACGATTGTTCAAGAATTGCAAGGTCGAGGAAGTCCCATGGACAATTCTCTTCCTCTCGCGCAAGGTTACCTCATGTGATAGAGGTATGTCTATCTCTGCACTCAAACCGTGTTGGCACGATTTATTAATGATAATCAAGCAGTTTGTGACTTGCGAAGGTCGATACAGACTTGTATTCCTCCACCACCTGCGTTTGCTTATGATTTTTTTAGGATATCAGCTCAATATGCCCTATTATTTGCATCGTAGTCTATTTAAAATGTCAAAGAAGTTCAAGAGGCACCAGGCTGACAGTAGCCTTTTTCATTATGGGCTTATCAAGCTCATTGTTGTCTGTCATTTGAGTTTGCACGAGGATAGTTGGAGCAATTTCGTTGCTTGGAATGGTTTCGAGGATCCGAACCCTACACAGGTTGACAAACCTGTGGTGAACGAGGTCAAGGATGTACCCCCAATGCCCTACCATATCCTACTGCCTAAACCCTTGGAAGACCCTCCTATCGACTTACCCCACACTATGACTAAGAGCGCAGAGGCCATTAAGAAGCCTGTGACAAAAAATCCCAAGCCGAACCTCACTGCAAACACCAAAGGGAAAAGGAATGCACGTTTGATTTCACGGATGGCAAGGAATAAGCCAAAACCCCCTGTCGAGCCCAACCCTATCGTTTTGAGTGAGGACTCTGATTCGTAAGTGGAGCGTTTCTTGGCTAGCGAATACCCCTATATGCAAGGTTTGTGTGCCGAACCCTCATATGATTTTGTATCGAACCTACCCCCCTGCCTAAAGGACGACCCTAACTACCCAGGCATTAAGCTACCTTGTGAAACCCTCAGTCATTTTCCCAAACCCTCGCCTTCTCTGTCTAAACCTACACAGTCACCCTGTGATCAATGCAGTTCATGGTTAGAGCGATACTATCTAGATGTTCTGATACTCCAATCAAAGATTCAATCTTTGGAAGACCAGATTGCAGTCATGACCAGCCAAAAGGCCAAGCTCCAAGAAATAGACAAGAAACAAAGAACAACCGACTCCATCCTGTTTAAAAATGTGGAATCAGCCACGGCTGTTGTAAACTCAAAGTTGGCATAATTGAGCAGCCTCGTCGCTACACAGGTATGAAAATCTTGATATCGTTTTGTAAATAATCTAGGTTGATATGATGTTTGCAATTCAATTTTTAAACAGTTCTGTTCACACCATGAATAGCGTTGTTATATCGTGTGCATTCTATATATAGCTTTGCTTTGAATAAAAATAAATTTTGACTTGATTTACGGTTTGATTATTCCCAGTTTAGAGATCAATAGATTGTGATTAGATTTGAGTGATCTTTGCTTGAATTTGGTCGATTGGTTTGCCTCGTAAAGGTTTATAAAATTAATAGTTTGCCCCCAAATGGATTGGTTTGAATAATATTTGAAAAGGAAGTTTTTCGTATCCAGTTTAGAACATAATCACGTTCGGATTTGGTTCTGTTATGATCCATATGCTATTGTTGATAAACGACTCGATCGAGTTGGATTGTTACGATTTTGCTCAGATTCAATTTCATTATCATTAATATGCTATGACTGGTAAATAATTTCGGGAGTATAGTTGTTACGATGAGCTCTGTCATATGCCTTTCTGAATCTTCAATACTACTCTGTTTTTACAAAAATGATGGTCTCATTAAACCTGTGCAACTACACCCGAAACATAAAATGATTATGGTTTGCAACAAATATGCTAAACTTAGCTGATTAATTCATTTGTTTGGATTGTTGTTTGGTTTGATTTTAAATGTGTAAAAACGAATTGGTCAAACCCGGTCGTAATTCGTTTGATTGGAAAAATTTTGATAAAGGAAAATCAATCTTGTTTGCTTACTGTGCAATGATCAATGATCAAAATCGATAACAAACTCTATTGATTGATCATGTTACATTTTTGGTTATGTGTCGGTTGTAGTTTGGATTCGTTCAAAGAATAAATCACTTGCCATAGAGTTATCAAATAATGATGTTCGACTCGATTATTTCCCCTCATGATAAGACAATTGTAACGAGATTTTCCCAATTTGTTTTTGTTTTCAATTGAATATTAAAATGATTTCGTAACTTAAGGATTCGATTTGATTGAGAAATGAGTGCGATCCTGTTACATATGATTTCATTTACCCGACTTGTAACAATAATTGAAATAGAGGGTTTCTATCTTTGTATTCGATTAAATGATATGAATCTTTTTGCTATATCGTTACAGCTATAACGACTGGAAATCGATTCTGTTGGATTGAATCGTATCCTTGTTTAACAATCATATACGAAATGTTTGATTATCGGTTTTTAAATTGGATATGAAACAATCTTATGACTATCCGATTATGACTCTGTGGACCCGATTTCGTTGGTAACAAAAGAACATAGTATTCCTATCTCTATGTTCGGTTAAATCATTTTTGATCATGTTTAATGTTGAATGATAAAATCATTTTGATCTCAATGATTCGTTTTCAGATATTTTTGGATGATGATTAAATTTAATTCTTCAAAAAAGATTTGAATTAATCTCAATTTTGATTCTGTATCTTATTTCAGACTAGCTATAGAATCAGATGATTCTGTAACTGGTCTATAGAATTCAATTTTTATCATTTTATTGGTAAAAGAGTCTTCTAACTTGTCTATTTTGGATCATTTTTAGGTGAATTCGAAATTGCATGGGATTTGATGGACAGTTTGGAGGATATTTGAAATATTTTGGTTTCATTTTAGTTTCTTAGTTTAGTTGATCTTGGGAATATCTTCCCAGATTATGTAAACAGTTTGATAACTTCCACAGGGAGGTTTTACCCTGTGGAAAAACTTATAAATACTCATTATTTTTTGTAATAAAATCATCCTCATTCATGGGAGAACAAGGATATGGAATTTTAATACAGACTGAGACATAATTTGATATTCTGCTACAACTTTATCTTCTCATAATATCAATATTTTGTTTTATGTTTATGTGTATCAATTTGCATTTGGTTAATGACTACTTTAGCTATCTTAGTCTTTTGCAAATGATATAATTTAATCAATATAATCCATATCTGATTTCTTCTAGTATATAAAAAACATAACAATTGCTCAATTCAGTTTGCGAATGACAGATTTCTCTTCTTCATGAGTTGAATTATTAAGTATAATTTTTTTCATAACAGGTTTCCCTTATTGCAAAGATTTATAAATCATATAATTGTTATGATTTTTTATGTCTTGTTTGTCCTGTAAACAACTCAAAGAGCATTGCAGCTTATCATTTACGAGAAGCTTTTGGATTACCTGGTGCGATTTTCCTTCCTCCGATCAGCTTCGCAGTCATCATACACAGGACAGATTTGGAGCGTTTCCAGGTCAGTTTGTCATTTATCTGTTTAGTATATTTGTTAGTATATTAGATCGTTTAATTTCAGTAAGTCTTATTTCTTGTTCATAAAATCAAAAAATCAACAAAAACATCTCTTGTTTTCTTAGGGCAGAATATAATGAGTTTTTCAGGTTTTATTTAAATATGTGAATTGTAGATATTGTAGATTTTTTAAATAAGTTATGTATTAGTTAGTTAGTTAGTATTAGTTTGTTTTATTTATTATTAGTTAGTTTAGTTTTTTTTAGTTAGTTTGTTTTATATTTTTTAGTTAGTTTATTTTGTTTTGTTTGTTTTAGTTAGATTAGTTAGTTTAGATTAGTTTTCTCTTTGGTTTTCCTAGGACCTTAGATTGGCTAATGGAGCCGCTAAACCCGTCAGGGTGGTTCATTCCAAACGGCTTGGGTTATTAGACAACCCCAGACCAGTTCCACTCTCTCAGTTGACGGACGGTCGATTTCGCCCATCAACAAATGGCGCTAGAAGGAGGGCCTGAACTTAATTAATGGCACGAGGCAGTCGCAAGACTCCTCCCCCCCTAATCGCTAACCTATAGTGACTAGAAGCTGTTCACACGATAATATTCCCCTTCAAATAGCAACTACTTCAACTGACGATCCACAGATCACAGTTGAGCCAACAACCCCTAATCCTACAGGTGGTGACATAGAAGAGATTGTCCGCCGATCTCTTATTAAAACACACAGTGCCTTAGCTAGTTTGAGGCAACCAAACCGTCCATGGGG
>JASDQU010013706.1:85546-98186 GCA_032191745.1 Picea mariana
CATTAATATGCTGTGACTGGTAAATAATTTCGGGAGTATAGCTGTTACGATCAGCTCTGTCATACGCCTTTCCAAATCTTGAATACTACTCTGTTCTTACAAAACCGATGGTCTCATTAAACCTGTGCAACTATGCCCGAAACATAAAACAGATATGGTTTGCAACGAATATGCTAAAATTAGATGATTAATTCATTTGTTTTGATTGGTAATTGGTTTGATTTTAAATGTGTAAAAACGAATTGGTCAAACCCGGTCATAATTCGTTTGATTGGAAAATTTTTGATAAAGGAAAATCAATCCTGTTTGCTTACTGTGTAATGATCAATGATCAAAATCGATAACAAACTCTGTTGATTGATCATGTTATGTTTTTCGTTATGTGTCGGTTGTAGTTTGGATTCGTTCAAAGATTAAATCACCTTCCATACAGTTATCAAATAATCCTGTTTGACTCGATTATTTCCCCTCATGATAAGACAATTGTAACGAGATTTTCGCAATTTGTTTTCGTTTTCAATTCAATATTAAAATGATTTCATAACTGAGGGATTCGATTTGATTGAGAAACGAGTGTGATGCTATTAGATATGATTTCATTTACCCGACTTGTAACAATAATCGAAACAGAGGGTTTCTATCTTTGTATTCGATTAAATGATATGAATCTTGTTGCTATATCGTTACAGCTATAATGACAGGAAATCGATTCTGTTGGATTGAATCGTATCCTTGTTTAACAATCATATATGAAATGTTTGATTATCGGTTTTTCAATTGGATCTGAAGCAATCTTATGACTATCCGATTATGACTCTATGGACCCGATTTCGTTGGTAACAAAAGAACAGAGTATTCCTATCTCTGTGTTCGGTTAAATCATTTTTGATCTTGTTTAATGTTGAATGATAAAATCATTTTGATCTCAATGATTCGTTTTTAGATATTTTTGGATGATGATTAAATTTAATTCTTCAAAAAAGATTTGAATTAATCTCAATTCTGATTTTGTATCTTATTTCAGACTAGCTACAGAATCAGATGATTCTACAGTTGGTCTATAGAATTTAATTTTTATCATTTTATTGGTAAAAGAGTCTTCTAACTTGTCTATTTTGGATCCTTTTCAGGTGAATTCAAAATTGCATGGGATTTGATGGACAGTTTGGAGGATATTTGAAATATTTTGGTTTCATTTTAGTTTCTTAGTTTAGTTGATCTTGGGAATATCTTCCCAGATTATGTAAACAGCTTGATAACTTCCACAGGGAGGTTTTACCCTGTGGAAAAACTTATAAATACTCATTATTTTTTGTAATAAGATCATCCTCATTCGTGGGAGAACAAGGATATGAAATTTTAATACAGACTGAGACAGAATTTGATATTCTGCTACAGCTTTAGCTTCTCATAATATCAATATTTTGTTTTATGTTTATGTGTATCAATTTACACTTGGTTAATAACTACTTTAGCTATCTTAGTCTTTTGAAAATGATATAATTTAATCAATATAATCCATATCTGATTTCTTCTAGTATATAAAAAACATAGCAATTGCTCAGTTCAGTTTGTGAATGACAGATTTCTCTTCTTCATGAGTTGAATTATTAAGTATAAGTTTTTGCATAACAAGTTTCCCTTATTGCAGAGATTTATAAATCATATAATTGTTATGATTTTTTATGTCTTGTTTGTCCTGTAAACAACTCAAAGAGCATTGCAGCTTATCGTTTACGATAAGCTTTTGGATTACCCGGTGTGAGTTTCCTTCCTCCGACCAGCTTCGCAGTCATCATACACAGGACAGATTTGGAGCGTTTCCAGGTCAGTTTGTCATTTGTTTGTTTAGTATATTTGTTAGTATATTAGATCGTTTAATTTCAGTAAGTCTTATTTCTTGTTCATAAAATCAAAAAATCAACAAAAACATCTCTTGTTGTCTTAGGGCAGAATATAATGAGTTTTTTAGGTTTTATTTAAATCTGTGAAATGTAGATATTGTAGATTTTGTAAATAAGTTATGTATTAGTTAGTTAGTTAGTATTAGTTTGTTTTATTTATTATTAGTTAGTTTAGTTTGTTTTAGTTAGTTTGTTTTATATTTTTTAGTTAGTTTAGTTAGTTTTGTTTGTTTTAGTTAGATTAGTTAGTTTAGATTAGTTTTCTCTTTGGTTTTCCTAGGACCTTAGATCGGCTAACGGAGCCGCTAAACCCGTCAAGGTAGTTCATTCCAAACAGCTTGGGTTATTAGACAACCCCAGACCTGTTCCACTCTCTCAGTTGATGGACAGTCGATTTCGCCCATCAACAGGTCTTGAGAACAATGAAATGCTTCTCTTAAAAAATAAAAGACCCACAAAAGAAAAACTTACATTATATAGATGTCCCACTGGTTGAGGTGTGTTCACTCATGTGGTATCCCTTTATTTCCATGCATATGGAACTTTGTGTACCTATATATTCAAGTGACTTTATGGTACTTCCCCCCTAGCTAATTGATTCACTAACAGGGAGTACCCAGGGTTTGGAATTTAATTAACTAATGGAAATATACGGGTTCGGTAAAAATATGCATTGAAAACGAAGGTGCAACACACCCTTCACAAAGGCACCAATAAACGAGACACTACAATCCCTTTTATGTCATGAACCCCATGCCCAAAAGTCTTAACCCCATCCATATCATGTTCTCCACATGTATTAGAGAGGGTTTCACCCTGGAAACACTCCATGACTTAGGGGATGATTCACTCAATATGTCACCTTATCAACCCTCCCATACCTAAACTTGGAAAATTGCATAAGGTCTTTGAGGACTTGTTTAGTTTGATGAGGTGGTTTTTGATCCACATAATTAGGTGGCTCTTTTATTGAATTGATTCACTTATCATGATGCATTTGACTTGAGATCCTTGGAGGGCATACTCATTGTCTTTGTAAGACATTGCTTGGTGGATAGATTTGGAAGAACAAGCCTAGATTGGGCTTCCTTGGGGCTTTAAGCCCATAGGTTGGATACCATGGCTAGCACACCGGATGATGATGAAATACTTGGATGATTGAGAGACACCATGGAGGACCTCACCTATGCCCCCACTAGCCCAACATTTTTCCTTTGGATTCCAAAACATCACATTTGGAAGGCTTGACATCTTTTGGGGGCTAGGGTTTGGAGTGGTGATGTTGTTGACTTGAAATTTGGCACATTTTGGATTGAGAGAGACCTTAACTTGATGAATAAGACCCCAGTGCATGAGAGGGAGGCCTTTGGAGGCCCAATGTTTCATCTCCAAGCTAAATGATTTGCTAAGAGTGTCAAAATGTTTCCTTGAAGGGGTGACATCGTGCTTCTTTTAGGATTTCTTACGTGCAAAATAAAATTTAAAATTGTAAAGGGAAAAAGTGAGGGTTGTTGACCCCTTACTTTTTGGTTTATCCTAAATTTTAGTGGAAAAACACTTTTTAGAAGATTTGTATAAATAAGGATCATTTCTATTTCATTTGCATCATAGCTCTCCCATTGTGAGAAGACTATCTATCTCTCTTTGATGCTATCTCTTGTGATGATTTTTCTTAGCTATTGGATGAAGAAGGAAGGAACTATCTTTCTTGGAGGTTATTTCTTTCTTTTATGGTCTATTTTTCTTGGTAAAAAGGAGTTTATCTTGTTATTGCTTGGACTGGGTAAGAAATATTTCTTGTTATTACTCCATTTCTTAGTATTAAGGTTAATTTACTAATATTTTGGGGATTATAAGGGTATACAACCCCACTAATCCCATCATAATTGTATTGGAATAGTTTGTTGTATAAAGGAATACTAGGAGAAGTAATAGGGATTACACCCTCCTAGGTTTTTCCTAGCTAGTTTTGCTTGCCTTGGGAAGTAAAATGGCTTACACCCCCAAGGAAGTAGCACAACTAGTTCTTTAATTTTAAAGAATCCATAACCCAATAGTTAAGGTAACTAGTCTCTTTCATTGGAGAAATAAAATCATTGCATTGGGATACGTAAAATGACGGGATATTGTAATTGTTTAAGTTGGGATATTTTCTATATGCTTTATGCTTTCCAAAGCCTCTAGGGAATCTAGATTGGTCAAGTGGATCTTGAGATATAGATAATTAAATTCTACATCCATTAGGGATGCAAAAAATCATATTCTATTCGTTATTTTAACTTGCATTTTGACCATGGAAATATGTTAGTAGACCATAATTATCATTCTCCTGCTAATTAGTGAAATTCTTGTCTGATTTATTGCTTGTTTCCCTGGTTAAAAAAAAAATTGTAGAAAATATTTTCTAAAGCCACTTGGATGTTATAGAATTACTCTGAAAACACCATAAAATATCCCTCTGAAATCACTAAAGTGTGTGTTAAAGTATTGGGGGTTAATATACATGTTTTATGCTTCATTCTCCAACCAATATTTGATGCTTTAAGTGATTAAATCTGCAGTAATTGGTTACTTATTTGATGATATATACTATCATTTACTTCTGTAATTAGGGACAACAACCTTAACTTTCTTGTCCAATTAAATTTGAGCTTGTATACTTGTATCTTCTTGTGTATCGGTAAGGTAAAACCATCCTCAGCAGGTACTCAAGCACCTGGCAATTATAAACCATCTTTGAGACTCATTTTCAAGCATTTTCCATTTAGTAACTTACCTTTAGGGGCATCCCTTCCACAGTCCCACTTTCCACTTCATTTCCCCTTAAGGTCACTCGGGATTCCCCCCTTGTGTTGGATTTTTCCTTTACTAAAGTGAGGGGAGGGTTTATCCAAGGTGAAAGAGGGTAAACTCTCCCATTGTTATCCCTATCTTGTGGATTGGGTCAGGATTTTCCATCGTACACTTTGTGCAATAATAGTAGGAACACTTTGGGATGGTGAATGGCCCTACAATCAAGAGCTTAAGGACCTTTGAAATAAAGGTGATGGTATAAATGCATCCAATGTTCCATTCTTGATGTACTTCACAAAGAAGCATGGTGACACCTTGGTGGTTTTGATGAAGCAAGACGAGGATGGATGTGGTGGCTCATTGGGCTTCCCCATTCCACTCTCACAATGAAAACATGAGCATGTTGGCTTGTTGTCACAAATGCCACATTGAGTCGACTAACTGGTTCCCTACAGGCAAGCACCGCAACAATTTAGGAGGATGTGATAGTTTAAAAGTTGCAAAGAGAAATGGGTGTTTTTGGTGTTGAAATGAGTTTTTGTGGACTCAGTGTGATGGTTGAACTAGCTACCCGATTGGCTAAGACACAAGGGAATCACACACACATTGACAACAAAGGAAGTCAAAATAAGGACACGACATCAAGACACAAAAAGGAATATGGGGCCATGAAGGACGTGGCTAGTAACCACAATAGAGGAATTAATTTTCAAGGTTGTCAGGATGAAAACAACTTAGAGTGGGGGAAGATGTAAATATTGGGGCAGTAAGCTTGGGCATGCACATTTCCAACACCGACCAAGATGAAAGAAACTTTCCAGGAAGGATGCTTAGTGTGAATGAAGAGATGAAGTCTTCTTATGGCGAAAGTTGGGGTTCCTTGGGCATGCGATGTACTAAGGGGTGACTCCACCCAAAGATGGATTACAATGTAAGTTAGGTTTAAGGATTGAAAAAATATGTTGGTAGAAGAAATGGGTGCATCACCAAATGAAGAAGCGAATAAGGCATAAGTATGTCATGCTTAGGTAATTCAGACCAAATCACCTAACGATGAGTTGACTAGAACGGAAGGTGGTGTCGGTTGAAAGGTTCAACGAACGCAACCAAGGCACTATGGAACATAATTAAACCCTGAAGGGTTGAATGTATGATTGTGGGAAAGTCTTGGGTGCCCTAATGAATCAATTAGTCGACAAAATAAAGGAGGGAACACTTAGGGAGTTATCCTGACTAACATAAGGGGGTTTTCTCTGCTAACGACAATTGATGAATCAAATAAGTGAAAAAAACATAGCAAAGAGGAGGTTGAATCACCCTAAAAAAAGGAGTTGTGTCACTTCATAAGGATGGGCCTCTAATTATTCCCAAGGGGGGGAGAAAAAACAAATTCATCCAAAGATAAAAAAAGATCATTCAACATGGTGACCAAGTGTGGGAATGAGTTGGTGATCATAGGTTGCACGGACTGAGGCAGGGGAAGCATGTACCACAAAGATGAATCTTGAAGGAGAAGTGCTCATTTAAGCATTTTGTCTATGGTAATGAAGGATTTTGCAAGGTGACACTAGGAATTTTGTCCATTGTTTTTTGCACAGGTTATTGTTGAGTAAACATGAGTGGAAGCCCCTTATTAAAATATCTTTGGTGTGGCACAAGTTGCAAAATAGACACACTTCTACCTTTGTAATAAAAATTGGGTATTAGGCCGGTTTGGCCACCCACTTTGCATATACATTGTAACTATGTATGGATGTGTTCTATTACTTTTTGGATGTTCTAAGTATAAAAGTAAACATAAATGTTAAGTAATAAATGAATTTGAGAGAGAGGTGTAGTTTGGGCCAAGTAAATCGAGGTGGTATTGCCACCGAGTAGAAAAGTTAAGGTCTCACATGTGATTGAGCTAAGAACACAATTTACAAGAATTTTAACGTTGGCCCCCTTCACCTATCACTAGGCGGGTCCCTTAGGGATGGGGTCCTTTTGTAAAGGATAATATGAAATATGGTCAAAATTCAGGAAATACAATGTTTCCATGTTGTAGGGATTAGGACAATATTTCTAATGGGCTATCATGAGCTTGATTCTGAGCCCATATGATCCCGTATGGAGGAAGCAAAGTTAGCATCACCCAAATGGAAAAATCTAATAGCTATGACTTCCTACTTTGATTCAATTGAGATTCCTATAAAAAAAAGGAAAATAAAACCCATACATGGTTTAGGACAGTGCGATACCTTTCCAACGGTATATCCCGTGCTTGGTTTCGACCCCCAGTTGGTAAGAACAAGCTTTCGCAAGTTCATGACCAATTTCAAACACCACATTGGTTGCAGTGCTTCGGCGTTTACAAATTGTTGGTAAAGAGTTTTAAATCAAAGATTCAGATATGCCACGCTATAATAGATTCAAATATCTTTCCAACGGCTCCTCATTTTCCTCATTTTGACCTCGGATGACCCAATTAGAGCTATCACAAGTTTGTCAATTATTTTGGGCAATGGGGGGCAACCAACTCACATGGAAAGGTTTCATAACAGCTAAAACAACCATTAATGGCCCCAACACAAAAATCTATGGAAAACAGAGACGTTTAATAAGAAAAATCTATTTGTTGGGACAGATCCGACCTATCCAGTTGTGAAGATGGTTACATCTTTTTTGATATCTCAGCACGAGGTAGAGGCTATCCGCACCTCAGGTGGTCCTTCGCCTGAGGTAGTAATGAAGGGGAAAAAGGAGAGGTGAAATACTTACACGAAGTCTTTCTCAGGACGACCCATCCTAGTTGTTGTTCTCCCTCAGCTTCCTAGACGGCCAAAATGGCCTAGGGGTGAAAATTATGGAAAATAGGATGAAAATAAGCTCATTGATTGTTTGGATAGAGAACTAAATAAATTGAACACCGAGTTGTTCACTCCCTTAAAACATTGTAAAATGGCCCATAATGGGTTCCTGAGGTAAAATAGTGTCCTGGACAATTAACCAATGGATGCCTCAAGTGAAAGAGTTCAAAACAAGGGTGAAACTTGAGATTAAAAAGATATAGCCAAGTCCTTTTAGATGGTTGTAAACTATGAACAACAAGTTGTTTAAAGATTTTAAGACAGGGAAAGAAACCCAGAATGGCTTGATACCCCCCGGGGTGACCCGAGAAGTGATCATAGAATATTGTCAAATCAAAAAGGGGGTTGTAAAAGGGGATGAACAACCTGTTTTACAAGTTTTTACATCTATGATATAAAGGAGTATTTACAAATTCAATTTTTGGTTCATGGGTGAAGGGTGGACTGACGAAAGGTTGACTTTAAATGTATTTTATTGGTGAATTTTTTGTTACTACACATGCCTTGGCCACCACACTATTTTGAAGTTTTTCCTGATCAGGAAAACACATCCTAGAACTATGCAAACCAGTATAAGAAGAGTAATCCTAGAAGACTGCGGTGGTTAGGTTGAAGAGTGCCTCATGCAGTTCAGAGAAGCGGGGATTAGCCACTTCTCATCACTAGCACTTTCAGGGTATTAAAGTCGCTTGGATGGAAGAAGTATACCTTCGAAAAGGAAGATGCCTAAGACCCCCCTAATGGGATTTTTAGCTGAGCTTACCCAAGCAGAGTAGTCTTCCAACCAAGCTAAGCTAATCAACAACTTGACCATGTGGTACTAAGGAAAGACCACTCAATTCATACTATCTAGAGAACTTCGGAGGGGCTCCTGATGAAGAATCCCTAGCTTTGAATCTTAGTATCCTACAAAATTGAAATTAATTCAAATGAAACACCAGGCCATCCACGTGGCAAGGTCACATCTTGCTTTCACAAGCGTGCTTCCTGGTTGCTGAATTTGAAATATATATAAAACTATATACATAAAACGAGTAAATAGGTAGGTGACATATATGGCACAACTAAATAATATGTATATGTATGTATATAAATAGCATAAGTTTTTTTTTAGGGTATGGGGCGAACCCTTGAATTGTTTTCAAGTGTTATGCAGATTTTTGCTTGTATTTAGCTTGTTGATTTTTGTATGGCCCCTTTAGGGGTAGCCACCTGTAGATTAGTGAATGAAATTTGATACAATGAAAATATGACAATATTAACTAATTACAAGTAACGATTACACCATTCAACCCAAATGAATGGGTTTAATCTCTTTGTGAGAGGCAAGGCTGCGATGTGCATGAAAGCCCCAACTGATTCCTTGTATGGGGATTGGAAGTTTAGTGTTTGAAATTTAGAAATTGTGATGATTATCTACAGAAGTATAGATCATATTTTATGAACATAAATTCAAAATTAAACTGCTCAAGCTATCTGCAGAAGCTAAGAATATCAACATTCGTATGTGTGCCAAAAAATTTTGAATGAGTGCAAGTGATATAAAGTGAATATGAGAGTGATTGGGTAGATTTACCAATAAAATTTGATGTTTTTTCTTCATTGTCCTATTGGCCCCTTTGCCTCAAACAGGTCTTCAGGTGGTCCCTAACTACTTAGGAGAAGCATATTAGGTGACAGGTTATGTCCTTGTAGGAAAACAACGAAATTTTAGTATTTATGTATGGAAAAACTAAATTAAATGTAACAAAAATTTCCACATAAAAGGTACATAACAACCAACTAAGATGGATTTTCTATGGGGGGGAATTGACCAAAATGACAAATTTTCCTATTTGGAACAACAAGATTAATGGTAGGAAAACATAATAGAAATATACATGAACGAAAAGAAGAAGAAAGCAAGTATGAACAACCAACTAAGGGGATTATTTGAGGGTTGTCCTAAGGGGTCCTAGGACTCCCAGCCACTAGATAAGGCAACTGAGTACTACAGAAAATTTTCACTAAAACACATCAAACAAGTTAAACCAACATATTATAAAATTAAAGCAAGCAAGCTAAACCAAGGAAAACAAAAACAAACACCTAGCTAATGTAACAAACCTCGTCGCTACGACAACAAGCCTCACATAACAAGTGCAATTTTTATTTTTTTTCTCTTTTTCTTTTTCTTACGTTTTTTTTTTGTGTGTAGGAAGGTATAAATGACAATATACTCAACATCGCAACACGACGATGAACACAACGCATGCAACTCACGCCACAACAAACATAACGACCTAACATAAAAGCACATCAAGCACCCGGAAGCAATGTACGACATTCAGCCGATGAAGAATAAGAATGACTACCCACCCATCCTACCCTGCAATGGTTAGGACCTCCAGGACACATAAGCAACGCTCAGGCCTAGGTTCCCATCGATTTTGACCATTTAAGGTCTCAAGGCTGTCAACTATTATGAGGAACAAGGAGGTGTCTACATCCCGCCTGACACAATAGACCAAGCCTACTAAGCTAAGGACAATCATCCTAGAAACCCCACGCACCCAAAATTAAATACACAAGTGACTAGAACCCTTACAGTGAGCAACCAATCACATTAAATGTTTACAAAACCAAGTACAAACATTAATTATAATGAACAACAACACCCTCAACTGGAATCCCAGGCTAAAAATGACTTCGTCAACAACCCTGCCCTTTAATCACGTCTGAAATTAATCGATAATTACAATTTCTACATTAACCTTATATACAATCTACCTGGGCAATTCTAAATTGAGCAAGTAGGGATTTTTCTTGCCTCCAAGTTAAATTTCTTACTCACCTCAATTTCAAAACTAATGTGGATAGATATTTTAGCTAACCCACCACATTATATTATTTATTTATATTAAATCTTATTCCATGAAACATACATATACTACACACCATCTCGTATCTTTATAACTAAATTAATTTAAATTTGAGAGACCTTCAAAACTAAATAAGTTAATTAACTTAAATTACATAACAAACACTTTTCAGTATTAATGATGAATAATCAGATTTATTTAATTTAAAAAGGTCAAACATCACATCTATCCCGAAACTTAGATTATGAATACTACATTTTCCAGAATGTAGAACAAGATATATGTCTTATAGTATGGTTCAACACTCATGACCTTTTTATTTTTTATATTGTCTTTGTAAGCATTTATATATATGATTCATACCATTCTACATATTGAGAAGTACGACCCGATACTTGCATGTTGTTACTACTTAAAATCTGGTAATTAAAGTATAAGTTCATATTTGTTATTTAAAATCTGGAAATTAAAAGTATAAGTTCATAACTCACAACATACTAAAATAATCCTGATATTATAAATAACTAGAGCTTATTGTTTACTCTTAAATATGTTTTCTGATTAAAACAGTTGATTGTTTTTAAAAAAACAATTTATAGATATGGAGGGATTCTAATTCACATAAATTGGTACGCCTCCATAGCCGAAGGATAATGCATCCTAAATTCAAGGCTAAGTAATCTCCCTATTTACATATTTCCAAGAAATGCTAAGGTACTGTATTTTCTCGCTAACTATGGAGTTTCAGGAGAGAAAAATAAAATGTTATGAATTTTGAATTGTTCTTGATCTTTCCTTTACTACTACGTAGGGTGCTTCCACTCAGTCAACTAGGCACTCTACCTCTGCCTCTGTGGATTCTCCATCTCGAGATGGATCAGCCTAATCAATTGTTGAATCGACTAAATCAATATATATGGATCATTTTCGGGTGAGTGAGCAAGTCATGGAATGGAACAATGATAGCTTCATTGTCAATGTAATCTTAACCATATTTACAGTCAACAAAACCACAATCAATCTAAAACTATATGATGGCTAGGATCAAGCAATCTCGTACTATACCAACTATGATTTGGAGCCAATTATTCCTGGCCAACCCGAATTCTTCATAAATAAAGTGAAAGTTTCGGCCAATGTTGCAGGAAGCGAAAGCCTTCAGACATCACAATAAAATCTCTGCGTATTCCAAAACTAACTCCGTTAGAAATATTAGTGCAATTTCCTAGGCGTATTAAACAACAAATCAGTCAGTCTATCAGAGAAATTTCGTGGGTGTATTAGCAACAACTCAGTCAAATTTCGAAGGGCAAAAATGTGGCATCAGTTAATTGCAAATCGTGGGCATTAACGGGAATCACATGTTGAAATTATTAATACAACTGAGAGGGGGGGTGAATCAGTTGTATGTGATCTTAAACAATTTTAAGTCTGTTAAAACATTATTAATCTTCCTTCATGTGGTCATCAACAATATACAGCATATGGACAGTAATGGTAAAGAACAACAGTCACACATAAAGTATACACAGAGATAGATTTTTCACGAGGAAACCCATAAAGGGAGAAAACCTCTTCTTCTTTGAAATGATAGGCAGTCTTTTAAGTTCTGTTCATCATCTATAATTGAGCACCAACTCAATGTGAGGCTACTACCTCTGTTTTACAAGCTGCAACTTGTTTGAGAGCACCAACTCTCTGGTTTCTCTAGCACCCACTAGAAGGAAGCACCAACTCCCTGAATATTCTAGCACCAATTGGATGGAAGCACCAACTTCTTGAATGTTCTAGCACTAACTGGATGGAAGCACCAACTTCTCATTACACAAGCTCTAACCTGTATAACAGAGAACACTTGTTCTCCCTAGCACCACCCTGCCACCCTTATTTCTCTGGCTACAACTAGATGGAAGCTACAACTTCCTGTGTTCAAGCTCCCACTTGAACCTCTGAGGACCACAGTCCTCCCGAGCACCTCCCAACCTCCCTAGTACATAAATGGATATATAAACATTCAACTTTACAGATAAATCAGTTCTTACCAATCTTTCTTTGTTCTGTAAATCTGGTCTTCTGCACACTATTCTGCTGATCTTTTCTTCCTCTGTCTGTTCAGCAGGTATGCTCTGCATCAACTCGTTCTCTCATTCTGCTGTTCTTCAACTCATTTGTTTATTCTGCTATGCATTTCATCTCACAGTTCACATATGCTCAATCTCCTCCTGCGCATCCT
>JASDQU010013707.1:7901-30783 GCA_032191745.1 Picea mariana
TATGGGTCTGGCAGGTTATTATAGGAGGTTCATAGCCGGATTTTCAAGGATAGCTCATGCTATCACTTCCTTGCAAAGGAAGGAGAAGAAGTTCCAGTGGACTGAACAATGTGAGAGCAGATTCCAGCAATTGAAGCAGTTGCTCACTAGTGCTCCAATCCTAAAGATTGATGATCCAAGTAAGGATTACACAGTGTGCACGGATGCATGTAAGGAAGGGCTGGGATAAGTTCTCAGCCAAGAGGGATCTGTAATTTGTTATGAATCCCGAAAGCTGAAAGAGCATGAAAAGAATTATGCCACTCATGATTTAGAGCCGGCAGCAGTTGTCCATGCATTGAGGAAATGGAGACATTACCTCATGGGCAAGAAATTCGAATTAAGAACAGACCACAATGGTCTAAAGTATTTATTTGATCAGCCAACCCTAAATGCCAGGAAAATTAGATGGCTGGAATTTCTGTGCGAATATGACTTTGATATCAGGCATATCAAAGGGAAGGACGATAAAGTGGCTGATGCACTCAGCAGAAAAGTGCATGAATTACATGCTACAACCATTAGCATGTACAAGACTGAGATTAAAGACATAATTCTTGCAGCTGCAAATGCCGATTTGGAGTACAAAAGACTTGTAACAAAGCTACAGCAGCATGAGAGACCACAAACCCAGAAAAGTTACACCTTGGGAACTAATAGTTTACTTCTGTATAAAAACAGAGTGTATGTACCTAATGACCGAGAATTGAAGCTAGCAATTCTAAAAGAAATGCATAATGTGACCTATGCTGGTCATCCTAGATATCAGAAGACTGTGGCAGCAGTCAAAAGCCATTATTTTTGGCCAGCTATGAAGAAGGAAATTGTTGAATACATCACCAGATGTATGGAATGCGATAAGGTCAAGGCTGAGCATAGACACCCAGCAGGGTTGTTGCAGCCTTTACCTATTCCTGAGTGGAAATGGGACGTGGTAACAATGGATTTTATCACAGGATTGCCCAGAACAAGCAAGCAGCATGATTCAATCATGGTGGTGGTGGACAAGCTTACCAAAGCTTCCCACTTTATTCCACTGAAAACCACCCACAAAGCAGCAGATGTGGCTGATATCATTTTAAAAGAAGTTGCACGCTTGCATGGAATTCCTAAGACAATTGTGTCTGATAGGGACCCGAAATTCACTTCGAATTTCTGGAAAGGACTGTTCAAAGGATTCGGAACGAATCTGAACTTTAGCACAGCATATCATCCCGAGTTTGATGGATAGACAGAGAGAGTAAACAGAGTAATCGAAGACATGCTGAGAATGTATGTGATGGATAAACCATCAAGGTGGGAGGACTACCTGCATTTGGTAGAATTCGCCTACAATAATGGGTACCATGCATCATTGAAGATGAGCCCATTCGAAGCGCTTTATGGAAGAAAGTGCAACACTCCAGTGAGCTGGGATAATCCAGCTGACAGAACAGTAGTTGGACCTGAACTACTCAAGGAGATGGAAGACCAAATGATAAAAATCAAACAGAATCTGAAAGCTGCCCAGGACAGGCAGAAAAGTTACGCTGATAGTAACAGAACCCATAGAGAATTCAAAGTGGGAGACCATGTTTTCCTGAAAGTGAAAACAANAGACCAAATGATAAAAATCAAACAGAATCTGAAAGCTGCCCAGGACAGGCAGAAAAGTTATGCTGATAGTAACAGAACCCATAGAGAATTCAAAGTGGGAGACCATGTTTTCCTGAAAGTGAAAACTAACAGGAGTTCCCTGAAATTGGGAAGTTGCGCCAAGTTGGCAGCAAGATTTTGTGGGCCATTTGAGATCCTGGAAAGGATTGGGCCGGTTGCATACATGCTTGCATTACCTGCATCTATGACTGTACATAATGTGTTTCATGTTTCACTGCTTAAGAAATATGTGCCTGATGCTAATCATGTTATCGATTGGACTGTGATCCAGGTGGAACCAGAAGGTGTCTTGCCAGTGCATCCTGTGCGCATATTGGACAGGAAAAGCAAACAACTGCGGAATCGAGCTATAGAACTTGTAAAGGTCCAGTGGACCTGATACGGTCCTGAGGACGTGACATGGGAGCATGAAGAGGTTATGCGGGCAGAGTACCCGCATCTTTTTGAAAATTTTGAAAGGCATGCAGATGCTGTGTAAAGCTGCACTGAGGACAGTGCAAAAATAAAGGGAGGGGGATTGTAGTGTCCCCAAGGTCGAACCCCATTGTAAAACATGTTTTAAAAGAAGTTGTAATTATGTTTTATAGGATGGTGAGCCCAGTTTTGTATAAGCTGGTAGGCTTATGTGTCTGTCGGGCAAGAGAGCCTAAGTGTTGAGGGCCAGGAGCTTGTTGTTGTACTTGTATGTATGCAGAATGATTAATAAAATATAAACACCGCCATGTGCAGACCGACCACGATGAATGAGTGAAGGGGGACTGAGCATCCACAGAATGGGCAAGGAGTTAGGGGGGCTGAAGGTGGAAAAAAGGGGCTAAGTGTTGAGCCTAGAGGGCTTAAGCCTTGGGAATAATATTTTAATATTATTCCAAAAGATATGTGCATTATATGTTTTAACTTAAGTCCTTTTTTTGAAAGGACATGTGATTTCCAAATGGTGGGAAGCACGCACGTTACCGGAACGCATGCAGTCGCATGGGTGACAAGAGTCAACCCTGACCATGCAATAAAAGCCGCGATGAGCCGTGTTGGGGGTTCTCTTCTCCATTACGACTCACGAACTGCCAGGAGGAACGGATCTGACCCCTGCAGAAACACCCTCGTACATCTTCTGAACCGTCTGAACCTGCGTTGACCCTTGCGTGGATTGTCTGTCACGCATTCCCGACACCAGAGCGTGAGTCTATCCTGGGCAGGGCGGAAGGGAAACGACATTCTGCCGGCGGGGGGGGGGGAAACGAGAGAGCCGGGATATGTCTCTGAAAAACCCGTGCACACCCTCTGTTGGGGGGAGCCGAGAAGACTGTGTTCAGTTGCTGAAAAGCCCGATTCATCCTCCCGTTGTGCACCAGAGAATCTGTGTAAATTCCCTGCAGAAATTGCTTCTCACGCATTTTCGAAGACCAACACTGTGAGACCTTGCTGCCATTGCTGAGCTTGTTTGAGAAGTTTGAGTCTGTATTCCTGGTTGACTGTAGTGGTCACGCAGATATGGATTAGCGCGTGAGTTGTTGTCCAGTGCGGGTGGTAATTGTGCCTGTGTGTGATCTCTCTCTAGGTGAGGGGGGTGGATGTTGTGGAAAGAGGTTTCTTCCAGAGAGTGTCCAGCACTAGCTTCAGGCTCTGAGACTTCCTGATCCGGCCTATTGCCGAGGCCCAGAGAAGGCGGTTAGCATCGATGGACTGTGCTTGTGAAGGTGTATACTCCCGGGCGGAACAGGCATGTGGGGAATGAGAGTCTGGGAGTAGTGGGCGTAAGATGGCATCCTGGGAAGAATCCTTCCAGATTCTAAGTGTGGTTTTCTCTGTAACCTCAGCCTAGTTAGGATTCCTTGCCTTGGGGTGGAGCTCGGTCCCAGCTCGGGGGTGACCCACTGTTGAGCTGATGAACAGTGTGGTCTAAGGCTGGGAGGTTCGTGGAAGGCTTGCACTTGGTTGGTGGATTTCACTACTGTTACCAGATAAGTGTTTATCTATGTTCTTGTCACATTGGGCATGACTGTGCTCTATATATTATCATGTTTTCCGCTGTGTATATGAATTAGTATGAAGTGCAATCGATTGTTAATTATGGCAATAATTCATATGAATGCTTTTTGTTGAGTGTGTTAAATTGTTAAATGCATCCAGTATATATATATATATATATATATATATATATATACTGGACTGTATGTGATATGTAAATCAAACGTAAGTGTATACCGATTGTTATATTGTGCGTTATATGCCTTGGTTTAGCAAAAAGGTACACTACACTAAATAGCTAGGTCTACAAATGCAAACTTAGAGCAACTTTGCTACCTTAAATTTTTTTGTGAAATTTAAGGAAAAGTGCCACAAAACTACTTAGATCTATCCTTTGAATAAGAAATAATTTAAATTGGATCTAAGACTCATGCATGCAACATTAGATAATAAGATTAACCTTTGAAATCGATTCTAGATGACATGCAAGAGAATTAACCAAACGGTTTTCTTTAGAAATAAAATAGAGAGGAGGAGAGAGCAAGCTTATGCTTGGAATATCTTTGGGCTATGGGGTCCTTCTTTGGTGAAGTGAAGAGGGATCTTCTTCAAACGTCTTGAAGAAGTAGAAGCATCAATCTAGATCCTCCTAATCTCCAAGTAGAGCATTGATTACTTCAAAACCCTTGCACAATAATGTGTTAGAAAAATGTGCCACTTACAAGCAAGACTCCAATACACAATTAGTCAAGCAAAACAAAATTGCAATTGGAAACCCTACTAATAGATAAACAAAATGATTACTAATCAAGCAAGCTTAGTATTCCTATCCAAGTAAGTAACAATACTTCTACAAGGCCAATTTAAACCACAATATAATAGCATAAATCATGAAACAACATCACCTCATTTACAAACATTCACACATTTGGACAATCCACCAATCTTGACCTCCAAAGTCTTCCTTTTATTCCAATATGAAAGAGTATTACAATAGAATGATACAATAAACGATTCTTCTCAAGCTCTAACTAGCTAATAATGGGAGATAATGCTTTTATTTATACAAGTTTGGGTGGAAATCCCAATGAGGAGGGCGCATGCCAAGTGTGAGGGGTGCATCTCTTGAACAAGTGTAAGAGGAGGAGGGGTGAGTTGTCGCCCTCTCCTCATGCCATATCATTACCAAGCTGCCACCTCTCAACAATTGAATGAGTCAAGGATTTGGGAGAGGATCTCCCTTTGGAGAATGCGCCACCTCAAGGGAGAGGTGCGCACCTCCTTTTGAGCACATGCTCATTCACCATGATGTATGTCTTTAACCATGCCATTGATGCATCATACATCCTCCTATGGGCACCACCTTGCCTTTTGGGCTTTTACTTCAACTCAAACATGTCCCCACATGTTCCTTTATTTTTGCCCTTGCTGATTTTTTATTGATTTTATTTGACTTTTTGGGTTTTTGAGACTAAAATTAATTTTAAGTGATCAAAATCACTAATTTTACTCAAACAAGTGGGTACTTAGGTAATATGGGTGCTCTAGGTCCAAAAATGAGCATCCCCATGGCCTATTTAGTCCCCTAGTACCACTTTTTTAATACATCTTTATTTTTTCATTAAAAATTGCCGAATTCTGACAATTTTTTAATTAATTGAAAAAATTAAAAAAAAATCCTAGGGGGGACTTAGTACATTTCCATAAGACTCTAGGAGGATGTTTAGCATGGTAATATACATTAGACACTAGACTTAGATCCATGCTCAAGCCTAACCATGAACATATACTCCAACTCTGTAGGAATTTAGTGAAAAAACTCATAAATTATAAATTGCCCGAAAACAACAAAATATAATTAGTAAGTGAAAAAACACTCCAGAGTATAACTCACACTTAGGACTTAAGGTGGCTAAGACCTTTTACAAGTTCATCATGCAACATCTCTTATTACAATTTTTTATGGAAATGTAAAGAGAAAAAAGGTGGTCTTTATGACCGGCTGAACTTTTGAACTCTGAATTTTGAACAATAATGTTCAAACTTTGGCAGCTCACTAGAAGTCCATCCTAGTGCAACTTTGATGGATAACAGGACCAACAGTGGATTTCAAAAATTCCGTTAATCCTATTGAAGGAGCAGAAGGATTCTACGACTAAGTTGAGGGGTCCTCCAAAATTCTACAACTTAGAGGTACTATTCCTATCTTTTTTGTTGTTTCTGCAACTTGAGTTTTCTCATTATAATTTTTGTTGCAGTTTTGTATAGTGTTAATAGGAGCTAAAACTCAAGCCTAGAGTCTTAGATTGCCTCCTATTTATGATACCTTTTATTGGAATTAATAGACATGATGTTGTCATAAAATGCACAACCTTGATATGTTTGGTTGTTCCAGTCCTGAAGCTTTGTTTGAGGATGTTCCAGACCCAAAGATTATAATGGATTTTCTGATATAATGATGAATTGATTCAACATGGACAGGTTTAATGAATGGTACATAATAAAAATCTTGTATGTCCTCATATAATAACAAATTAGAACTGCAAATACCTGTGGGGCTGCTATTCACATCCAGATTAATTAGTTTCTTTGTTATATGAAATAGAAGATAGAGTGATGCTTCTAGCTAATGCATAGATTAAAGAAGCCTTTTGAAGGTCAGAGTCTTCCACTTTTGATGCAAAAATCTCCTTGGAGTGTAACTTATCATTCTGGAAACTGATAGCCATCTTTTTGTCCATAGTATTGCCTCAATCATGCTTTTGATGTTTAAATGTTCTACAATTTCTAAACTCATTTTTATAAGTGAAGGATTAAATTTGTCTTTTATTTGACAGTTAATTAATACGACTGAAAAAATGCATTCTTACATAATGTTTTGATGTTGTATCTTATACCCTCCTACTTCCACCAACTCCTCTGTACATTTGTATACCTTTTTTGATGCAAAAATCTCCTTGGAGTGCAACTTATCAATATGGAAGCTAATAGCCATCTTTTTGCCCATAGTATTGTCTCAATCATGCTTTTGATGTTTAAATGTAATACAATTTCTAACCTCATTTTGATAAGCAAGGGATTAAATTTGCTTTTTATTTGATAGGTAATTAATATGATTGAAAAAATGCATTCTTACATAAAGTCTTGATGTTGTATTTCATACCCTCCTACTTCTGCTTACTGCCTTGTACAACATATTAGAACTGCAAATACCTGTGGGGTTGATATTTGCATTCAAATTGATTAGATTATTTTTTATATGAAATCTAAGATAGAATGATGCTTCAAGCTAATGCATAGATGCAAGAAGCCTTTTGAAGGTCAGGGTCTTTCTTTTTTAATGCAAAAATCTCCTTGGAGTATAACTTAGCATTCTGGAAACTAATAGCCATCTTTTTGTCCATAGTATTGCCTCAATCATGCTTTTGATGTTTAAATGTTCTACAATTTCTAACCTCATTCTGATAAGCAAAGGAAATTTTGTCAAGGTGCATTAAAATATCTCATAATGATTGCTGCTCCGTTTTCTTCCATTTATTGCCAATATACAAGGCTTCATAGATTTCAGATATCACAGAATACTATATTTCTTGATAACAATGCAAGAGCTCATTCTCATAAGAATGCCATAGATATAATCCTTATGAACACATAAATACTGGGGTGCCCATGAGTCACATACACATGTAAGAGTGCTAGCATGTACAATATGCATATAGATCCCCACTTTAAAAACATATATACATAGACACAGACATACAGAGATGTCATATCATCTCTACCCTCACTTGGTAGGTTCATCAACATGCCCATTAGGCAAACACAGTAGCCAGAATATCAATAATTGCATTCAATCAATTCGTGTAACAATTTTACTATAACAACAATCAAAATCATGAATTTAAAATCTCCAAGTGTGTGTCGGCATCAGTCTTCCCTGCTCATTACCTTCAACAGCACGTGTTGAGAGTGCCCATGGAAACAAGAACAATATTGTACAGTTGCTGATATTCAGTTACTTCAAAGAATGTATTTTTTCCATCTCCTCCATGCATATGGAAGAAAGACTCATAGGCTCTGTAATGTTAGCCTCAATTGATGATATTAGAGGCTCCTATACCTTGGAAGAATTCATATATCATATAGATACAACCAACTATCTATATGATATATGAAACAACCAACTAGCCCAATACTCATATAGATACTGCATTCAACACTAACGACCTCCAAAAGGTCTCTACTTGCCATAGCTTAAAGCTTAATTGGGAGCCTTCTTGGTGCAATAATTCACCCACTAGGATTGCATGCACTTCTGCTTCCAAAAACACTGTGTTTGTAGAAATATTAGAGGGTAGTCATCACATATTCAAGTTGAATATTAGTTCATCCCAACCATTAATCAAGTTTGGGGTCTTTTGTTGCTGCAAGATGGGAATTCATAGAACTTGTTGAAACAAAGCTTAAATTTTTCATTCCTAAAGTCGAGATTTTTATTTTTAAGGTTTCAGTGTTCCTCAAAGAAAAATTTCATCATTTCCGAAATTCGCGATACCTTTTTATTTACTTTTGAATAAAGAACGGATAAAGGTTTACAAATATATAAATTTTCCAACACTTTTCAAAAAATTATTAAAAAGGAGTATAATTTTATAATTTGCGAGTTTTTCATTCAAATGTTAAAGAGATCGGGATTCAGGGTTTGACGTGAACAAATTTTAATGCAAATCAAATTGCGAAACCCCGATCCCCGATTTCTCGATTCTTTAAGACTTAATTAAAATATAAATTACTTAATTCTCAATTAAAAGGGTTTAAAGGTTAAGTTAATCAGGTCGCGATATCGGGATTCACGGTTTTATAAGATCATATAATCTTGTCATCATGTTTCCCGATTTCTCGATTTCGCGATACATTTGAGCCTTAAGTAAAGTTTTGAATTAATCTAATCGCTGCTAAGAATGATTAAGAGTTAAATAATTACATCGCGATTTCGGGATTCACGGTTCTATGAGAAGCGTGTTTCTTGTCATCAGATTTCCCGAAATTCCGATCATCGAAATCTCGACTCATAATTCACTTTCGAAATAAACTATATCTGTTTTAGCCTTAATCTTGATTATTGAGTTGATTAAGATAAGTTAAATCGTGTTTTAAAGAAACAGGTCATCGCCATTTTGCGATTTCGGGATTCGCGATTCCATGAGAACACGAACTCATGTCATCAGATTTCCCGAAATCCCGATTCTCGATTTTTCAATTAATGAAATCCCGAAAAGGTCTAATCTCGATCAATTAACATATTAAAAACGCTTTAATTTAAAATAATACATCACGATTTCGGCAATCGGGATTCTTCGATGACATATTTTTCGACATCAAGAGTGCCGAAACCCCGAAAAGTCATGTTTTCAGACTTAACTCATAATTAACATTAATAAATCATCTTTCTAAACAGGTTTTCAAGTTAATCTTTCTTTTAATGTTCATTAATGCGTCATTGTCCGATTAAGTAAGTTTCTATTATATTTGAAAACACCGAGAAAGCCTAGGTACAGACGTTAAATGCATATCTTCGAAAATAGCTTTTGCATTAAGAGCTTTAACTTCGTAACAAAGGTACAAATCTCAATATTTTTATGATATATTCGAAGTAAAAGTTCGAAACGTCTGTATTTTCATTTCAAAGCTAAGTTTTTTCATCCACTCTCTGTTACAGGTTTTCAAGTTAAGCATAGAGCTATGGCACCCAAAAAAGCGCCGAAGAAAAACGAAGACCAACCGAAAGGTGATATTATCTCCGATACTACTGCATCTGGAGTACACTCTGTCAAATCGTGGACTGGAATTTCCGAAAAACTGGAGGATGAACTTAAATATGCAGACTCTGATTCAGAAAATCATCTTCGAGACATTGCTGAGTCTGAGCTTCATAAGGTTGCTGCACGTCCGAGGTTGGTGTCATATACAGATATGATCGACTGGGCTCTGGATAAAGTAGATATCCCGACAAGAAGCATTATGAATGAGCAAGGAGCTGTCATCGGCTCATTCAGACCTGAGCACATTCAAGTAATGTATAAGCTCTCACCCAATTATAGACACACCTTTAATTTTGAGTTTTTAGCCGAGTTTCAAAGAAAAGAATGCATTGAAGCGGGCCAGACATACCCTGACATGATTAAAGGATGGGCTAGGGATGAAAATAAGTTAGCGCTGATTTACATGGGAATTATGCCACAGCTTCCTTAAACGAATATATGGTTTATGTAGCAATGATGTTATGTAGACTTTTCGGGAGAAAGGATCCTTGTCACTTTCATGCAAATTGGACACCTTTCCTAGAGGAAGTTTCAGAAGGACGCAGTTTTAATTGGCATAAAATTTTGTCAGATAACCTCACATCGGAGGTTGTGAATTACAAAGCAGCCCAGTCAAAAGGACAACCAGTGTCTTTTTATATGTCTGCATATATTATGGATGCCATTTGTTTTATGACTCCTTTCCCATTAATGAATTGGAGTTGGAATGTTTCTTGCCCAGAGCCTGTTCATAAATACCACTCAGCTCTCTGGGAAGAAAATGCAAAAGATGTTTTTTATGATGTTTGTCATTATGTAATTATCCCTCTGCACAAAATATTCTTTGGATGCGAACCCCCTCGCATTTCTAATACCGTCATAGAAAGCCTCAAATCAGTTGTTGACTGGTTCATTGAGGAAATTTTTTCCTATGTTAGGGTTTATGGTTGTTCAATTCCGCCTCACGCACTCCCAAAAATTTTACCAGAGAGGTTGGTATGCAGAGAAGTGGCTTATCAGTTAGTCAAGGGTGGTATTGGGTTAGAATTAAAAGCTATGCAGAAAAAAGTGTGGCCATCTTTCCCTGTTTATGTCGGGAAATTCATTTTATCAAACTTAGGCCATTCTAAGGCGGAGGCCGAGTCATTGGACGAAGTGAAATTAGTAAGCATCGAGCACAGAAAACACGACCCTTACCAAATAATTAGTCGACATTACATACATTGTAATTTAAAAGCATATGAACATGAAGTTTCAGTTTATGATGATATTTTCAAAAATGTTAAGTCTTATGAGGAAGTGCAGAATAGAGTACAGGCCTTGTCACCTGACTCACAGGTGGGGTTTACATCTTTTCAACGACATAGGCGAAGCTGCCTGTCGAAGATTTTACAAGGTGAAATGTCGACTTCATTGCCAGAACAGGAAGAAACCCCTCCAGGGTTTGAAACTGATACTCGGGATAAGTCAAGTGACAAAGATAAGTTGAAAGATCCTGAAATACCTCCTCAGAACACAGAGGGTTCTCAGATAAAAGAATCAGGGACAGAAAAGGGAAAAGGACTGGAAACAAGTCCAATAGTTCTTGATGATATTCTAGAAAAGATTGGAGGAACTGCTTCAAAGGAACTTGGCAGTCCTATAACAGCTTCGACTCCACTACAGTCTACTTTCGGAACCTCTCATGAAGGAGTTCTATATGTAAGTGACCTAGAGCCGATTTCAAGAGATGAAATCCCCTCATCTGATTATTTCTTCAGTAAAAAACGAAGAGCTGTCTTGAAACAGGAAATTCATCCTGTAGGAGAAAGAACGATCAAAAGACATAAAATTATCATTGATGGCAAGAAACTCGAGGAAGGAGAGTTCGCTACAGAATTAGCAGAAACCATGGGTGCTATAGCATCAGCTAACATATATTCTGTAGGAAACCTAACAATTATGCTTGAGCAGAAGGATCAAGAAATAATTCAGTTGCAAGACAGATTAAAGGAAAATGAAAGGAATATTGGCTGGGGAATACAAAAGGGTCTAGAAGAAGCTAGACTCAACGATATGCAAGAAATCCAAAGTTGAATAAAAACTTGGATGAGGTAAAACACATGATACAGGTCACTCAAGAACAGGTTCAAAAGCTGGGAGAAGAAAATAAATTTTTGCAAGATAAGATTATTTCTATTGCTAATCAGGTAATTGTAATTGAAAGTTTCAAGATACAGACATCAGAGATATATGTAAGTATAGAACAAGAACAACAGAAAATATTTCGTAATCTGGAAATCATCCAGAACTATTTTCAAGAGTCAAATAGATCCATGGAACAGGTGTTCCAGAAAGAAAGAGAAGCAAAAGCAGCGAGGACTACTTTTCAGAAAGCAATGGCTTCTTCACAAAAAGAAGAAATTGGAAAAAATAAAAAATTATCTATTTCTGAACAGGTAAAAGGAGATATAATGATAAAGGTCTGGGAATCAAAATTGGCTGAATATAAAAGAATTACAAAAGAAGTTAATGAAGATTGTCAAGGAATTTTCAATCTCTTTGAAAAAGATTTATTAAATATCGGGACAGATGGTGATTCTGGGTCATTAGGCGAAATCAACATTCCCAGATATCAACTGAAGTCGAGGGAAGAGCTCGAAGAAAAGAAAGCAGAAATTTCAAATATTAGATTGGTCAACATTACAGAAATAAATAAGTGGATGGTCAATTCAAGTTTAAAGTTGAAAACAATGAAGTTTATAGAATCTTTGATAGAAAGTAAATTGCCACAATTACAGAGGAGATTTTTCTCTTTTGAAGCTAATGAGATACCTGAGGCTCCCAGGATCTTAGTAAGCTTTTTGGGAAAATGTGTTCAATGCGTTGAAACAGAGAAAGAAAGTTCGTCAACGAAAATTTAAAATTTTGTAAATATTTTTATTTATTAGAATTTTGAAAGAAATTGTAAACGGTTGACATTATTTTATGTAACCGTAATATTAGGAGGTTGGTTAGTTACCAACGAGAAACTTTGATAGAAAGGTATAAATATAGTTTCAAAAGGCTGAAAAGGGGCTTCAGAAATTTTGGAGAGAGCCATTTTTGTAATTTTAGTTTTGAAGTTCATTGGAATATAAATCGCACACAAGATTCTGGATCCTGCAACTTTGTAACTATGTGTCTTCCCCTGTTTATCATGCTTTGTTAAATTTTCCTTTTAAAGTGTTTTTCTAACAAGTAAATCAATTTGAATTTATATACATTGTTGTTTATTATTTCTGATTGGTTTGGATGTTGAACGTATTACAGTCTTTCCTCTGAAATTACTTTAGTAATTTTAAGTCCTGTAAAACCTTCTGTTYCATAATATTTAATTCTGTTAGAAATCTTGTTTTTCTTTCATCATCGTTAATTGAAATATAAGATTTTTTCTTGATAAAAGCCTTATATTTCTCTGTATTTTGTTTCGTTGTTTACAATTTCAAAATTGTTACAAAACCAGGAAACAACCTTGAATGTGTTTTTACATTACTGTTTTAGATTTTAAATTTGTTTTCATTAATATCATCTCTGAAAATATGAAGTAACCAATTGATCAAAAACCCATTTATAAACCTTTTAAAGCTTATCACCAATGACAGTCCCTAGTAGCAGACAACCTAACGTAGAACCGGGCCTTCAGGATCAAACCAGCATTGCCCTAAGTTTATTTAACACTATTTTACAAACAACAACCAATAGGGCTGAGTTAGAAAGATCATGGGCTGCTATTGAGCGAGACATTACCATCCAAGAGCAACAGGAAGCAAGATAGAGACAGTTGAGAAACTGAATCTGTTCTAGTCTTTCTTTGATTCCTTATTTCCAAAATCTTTTTATTAAAATCATTTACGGATGCCTTGACGGTATGTTTTATAGCCTTAAAACATAAACTTAGGAACAACATCTTTTTGGCGCCGCTGCCGGGGATCGAAGAAACGAATCATTTCCCTGGGAAGAACGACATTGACATTTTCTGTTGTTGATAGTGAACAAGAACATAAAACTTTCTAAGGCTAAATTATCTTTCACTTGGTGACTCCACACTAAATAAACTGGCTAGTAGCCGTAAGAACACCAGAAAAAACCCGGATAGTAAACATACCTCGCCAGTCTCTAATCTGGAAAAAATTTTAAAATCATGAAAAGCAATAAAACAAATCCTTTTATCAACTTATTCTACAGATCAACCTAATTTTACACAATCAAATTCATCGGAAACTTTTGAAAGATCTCTTTCACTTCCCCCCTCTTTTGACACTTTCTCTTTTCCCAAAGTTTCGTCTCCAGTTTTCCGAGAATCTTCTCCACACACTGTCCAAACCTCAGTCCCAAATCTAACCATGGCGGCACAAGGAGGTGCTGGAGCTGGAGGTGATGCTCCTGGAGGTGGTCAAGTACCACTTCCCGGGATTTTTGCCAAAGTGGCTGCTAGATATCCTCCCCTCGTTCTTCCTGTTCCTCTTCATGATCTCCCTGAGAACTATATGAAGAGCCTCCCAAAATTTACAGGGGAGGGTGATTTGACTATGCAAGAACATATAAACGTTTTCGATCAATTTGCAGATATACTTGGAATAGAACATGAAGAAGTTTATTCTAGATTACTTGTTCAAACTTTTGAGGGACAGGTGAGAACTTGGTTTCGATCCTTATCAGCTGGATCATTAAGATCCTATGAAGAGCTTGAGAGTGCATTCATCAGACAATGGGGTGAGAGGAAGGATCACCTCTACTATCTAACTGAATTCGGAGCCCTCAAAAAGAAAAACTCTGAGTCAGTGCTGGAATTCACACAAAGGTTTAATAAATTATACAATAAAATTCCAGCTAAAGTTAAACCTTCACAACCTGCAGCTAAAGTAACTTTTGCTGGTGCTTTTGATCCCGCTTTTGCTTTACTATTGAGAGAGAGGAGATCATTAGATCTCTCTAAAATGCAGGATGATGCAGTTGAAATCGAATCCAATATGATGGCATCAGGGAAGCTTAAAGCAAAGACCGAAAATGTAAATAAAGAAAATAAAAAATTCAAAGAACAAGGTGGACCTTCAGGTTCAGGAAAATCTTCTGGAGATAAATTAGAAGAGATGGCTAGGGTTATTCGAGAACTTTCAAATAAGATCTCGAAAATGGAACTAGAAAAAACGAAAAGGGATAATTTTCCCAAAAAAGATTTTCGGAAAAATCCAGAACCTCAGGGACCATATAAAATGGTGAAAAATGAAGGTCAAAAAATTCAAGCACCCTTTAAAAGTGAAAATTATATTGGAGAGGAAGATTTGGGCGATTTTGAAGAATTGGATGAAGATATCAGTAATCTTGGTGATTATTATAGGTCTCCTTATTTATCTAGACAGGATTATGAAGCATCTTTGATTAAAGAAAGTAAATCAGAAGATAAAGTTAACAATAATGTCACTGATGATTGTACATATCAAAGTATTGCAGATGATATTATTGCTGACTTACAGGGAAAATACAATCTGAGACCGAGAAATAAAAATCTCCCTAATGTTCAAACAAAAAAGGGTTTGTTGAGAAATGATACCGATGAGGTAAACCCAAAAGTTGTATATAAACAGTCTGCAAAAAGAAATACAATTGATTACCCTGTACAGTTAGAACCAGTAGGAACAACCCCTGTAAATACACAAGCTCCGATAAAAGAAAATAAGGTTACATCTCAACGTAAAACCGAGAAAAAAGGTATGGAAGCCTCAAACATTGAAAATGACAAGGCTTAGGGAAATTTCAACTTGGAAATCGAAATAAGTAAAATCAAAATTCCTATCCCCCTTGTCGAATTAGCTAAAAATCCAGTATACCGAAAACAAATAGCCAAAATGATTAATTTTTTTGAAGATGAAAGTCAGGCCGACGCTATTAACTTAGAAGATGATAAACCTATCTTAGTTTTCGGTCCGCACGTCGAAGGGGCAAGAGATACAATGGCACCTTTTTATATTACATTAACTCTTTTTGACCACCTTTTACATAACTGTATGTTGGATTCTGACGCTTCTCATAATGTCATGCCTAAAGCAATAATGGAAAAACTTGGTCTCGAAATCACAAGACCCTATGGTGATTTGTATTCTTTTGATTCAAGAAAAGTTAAATGCATAGGGATGATTATAGTGGTAAATTTGGCCTAGATAACTGCTAAAAGTATCCTTAAAGAGATCAGGATTCGGGGTTTGACGTGAACAAATTTTAATGCAAATCAAATTGCGAAACCCCGATCCCCGATTTCCCGATTCTTTAAGACTTAATTAAAATATAAATTACTTAATTCTCAATTAAGTAATTTTTGAAATTATATCTGAGGTATTCTGGTTTATAGATTGTTGAAAAATCTCCTTTAATACCCTCAGTACTATCTTTCACGTTTTCGAACTTTTTTATCAGTGTAGGAGAGATTTTGTATTGACTTTGAAAATCATCAAATGATTAAATTCAGTTAGGTTAGTTTTCATAGTTTTTCTCTCTGACTAAAAATGGTTAGGTTTGAGTTAATTCTGGATATCTTAAGTTTCTTAACAGTTTGTTTGAACTTTTAAGCTTGCTCAAAAGAAGATCCCCTGAAAATATTTTTCTCTTTTTCTCTACAGACTAAGGGGTTTTGATGGTTGAGAAAAATTGGTCTAGAATAACCAAAACAAGTTGACAAATCTCTATTATAAAATTTTACACAGATCACCACCCCTGATATAGTAAGTATCACTGATTGCCCCCGCTTCGTAGGCATAAGCTAACTATAAGACAGATGGTGAAAGGAAATTCATAATTGATTGCCCCCATCTAGTCCTACAGACGATGAAAGGAAATTCATTTAAATGATTGTCCTCGTCTAAATAAAAAATGGATAACTTCACCGAGGTACTGAACAGGCCTGCTGGCAGTGAAGCAATGTCTAAGCATAAAATTAGCACTCGAAGCGGTGAAAGGAAATTCAGTAAAAAGGGACAGATAACTTCACCGGGGTACTGAACAGGCCTGCTAGCAGTGAAGCAATATCTGAGTTGTCTGTAAGATTGTCATACTTATCTATAACTCTATTCTAGTTATCAATTTTTCAAAACCGGATATTCATCTTAAGTCAAAATAGAGCTTCCCAGTTTAAAAAAATTATAAATTTTATTTCGATTGATGCAAGCTGAAATGTTCAATAATCTGTTGAGTTTCCAAATATTTTTCTAATCATCTCAATACTAACTAAATTTTGGAACGTGAAGGAGAATTTTGAAGAAGACTATAACTAAATTTCAAATAAATGAGAAGTTTTGAAAAAGTTTTGAAAGGCTTTATATAATCTCTTTTTCCTCTCCTTGATCAGTTTATCAGAGACCCCATTTACCCAATGAAGGCACTGAGTCTACATGTTCTCCTCGTCCCACAGGGAGACGAGGTCCCCAATTGGAGCCTATTTTTTTTTTTTTGGATCCATAAGGATACTTTTAGCAGGTATCTGGGCCAAATTTACCACTAGGTCTTTAATCATCCCTATGCATTTAACTTTTCTTGAATCAAAAGAATACAAATCACCATAGGGTCTTGTGATTTCGAGACCAAGTTTTTCCATTATTGCTTTAGGCATAACATTATGAGAAGCACCAAAATCCAACATACAGTTATGTAAAAGGTGGTCAAAAAGAGTTAGTGTAATATAAAAAGGTGCCACTGTATCTTTTGCCCCTTCGACGTGCGGACCGAAAACTAAGATAGGTTTATCATCTTCTAAGTTAATAGCGTCGGCCTGACTTTCATCTTTAGAAAAATTAATCATTTTGGCTATTTGTTTTCGGTATACTGGATTTTTAGCTAATTCGACAAGGGGGATAGGAATTTTGATTTTACTTATTTCGTTTTCCAAGTTAAAATTTCCTTGAGCCTTGTCATTTTCAATGTTTGAGGCTTCCATACCTTTTTTCTCGGTTTTACGTTAAGATGTAACCTTATTTTCTTTTATCGGAGTTTGTGTATTTACAGGGGTTGTTCCTACTGGTTCTAACTGTACATGGTTATCAGTTGTATTTCTTTTTGCAGAATGTTTATTTGCAACTTTTGGGTTTACCTCATCGGTATCATTTCTCAACAAACCCTTTTTTGTTTGAACATTAGGAAGATTTTTATTTCTCGGTCTCAGATTGTATTTTCCCTGTAAGTCAGCAATAATATCATCTGCAATACTTTGATATGTACAATCATCAGTGACATTATTGCTAACTTTATCTTCTGATTTACTTTCTTTAATCAAAGATGCTTCATAATCCTGTCTAGATAAATAAGGAGACCTATTATCATCACCAAGATTATTGATATCTTCATCCAATTCTTCAAAATCGCCCAAATCTTCCTCTCCAATATAATTTTCACTTTTAAAGGGTGCTTGAATTTTTTGATCTTTATTTTTCATCGTTTTATATGGTCCCTGAGGTTCTGGATTTTTCCGAAAATCTTTTCTGGGAAAATTATCCCTTTTCGTTTTTTCTAGTTCCATTTTCGAGATCTTATTTGAAAGTTCTCGAATAACCCTAGCCATCTCTTCTAATTTATCTCCAGAAGATTTTCCTGAACCTGAAGGTCCACCTTGTTCTTTGAACTTTTTATTTTCTTTATTTACATTTTCGGTCTTTGCTTTAAGCTTCCCTGATTCCATCATATTGGATTCGATTTCAACTGCATCATCCTGCATTTTAGAGAGATCTAATGATCTCCTCTCTCTCAATAGTAAAGCAAAGTTGGGATCAAAAGCACCGGCAAAAGTTACTTTAGCTGCAGGTTGTGAAGGTTTAACTTCAGCTGGAATTTTATTGTATAATTTATTAAACCTTTGTGTGATATCCAACACTGACTCAGAGTTTTTCTTTTTGAGGGCTCCGAATTCGGTTAGATAGTAGAGGTGATCCTTCCTCTCACCCCATTGTCTGATGAATGCACTCTCAAGCTCTTCATAGGATCTTAATGATCCAACTGGTAAGGATCGAAACCAAGTTCTCACCTGTCCCTCAAAAGTTTGAACAAGTAATCTAGAATAAACGTCTTCATGTTCTATTCCAAGTATATCTGCAAATTGATCGAAAAAGTTTATATGTTCTTGCGCAGTCAAATCACCCTCCCCTGTAAATTTTGGGAGGCTCTTCATATAGTTCTCAGAGAGATCATGAAGAGGAACATGAAGAACGAGGGGAGCATATCTAGCAGCCACTTTGGCAAAAATCCCGAGAAGTGGTACTTGACCACCTCCAGGAGCACCACCTCCAGCTCCAACACCTCCTTGTGCCGCCATGGTTAGATTTGGGATTGAGGTTTGGACAGTGTGTGGAGAAGATTCTCGGAAAACTGGAGACGAAACTTCGGGAAAAGAGAAAGTGTCAAAAGAGGGGGGAAGAGAAAGAGATCTTTCAAAAGTTTCCGATGAATTTGATTGTGTAAAATTAGGCTGATCTGTAGAATAAGTTGATAAAAGGATTTGTTTTATTGCTTTTCGTGATTTTAAATTTTTTTCCGGATTAGAGACTGGCGAGGTCTGTTTACTATCTGGGTTTTTTCTGGTGTTCTTACGGCTACTAGCCAGTTTATTTAGTGTGGAGTCGCCAAGTGAAAGATAATTTAGCCTTAGAAAGTTTTATGTTCTTGTTTACTATCAACAACAGAAAATGTCAATGTCGTTCTTCCTAGGGAAATGATTCGTTTCTTCGATCCCCGGCAGCGGCGCCAAAAAGATGTTGTTCCTGAGTTTATGTTTTAAGGCTATAAAACATACCGTCAAGGCATCCATAAGTGATTTTAATAAAAAGATTTTGGAAATATGGAATCAAAGAAAGACTAGAACAGATTCAGTTTCTCAACTGTCTCTGTCTTGCTTCCTGTTGCTCTTGAATGCTAATGTCTCGCTCAATAGCAGCCCATGATCTTTCTAACTCAGCCCTATTGGTTGCTGTTTGTAAAATAGTGTTAAATAAACTTAGGGCAATTGGGGTTTGATCCTGAAGGCCTGGTTCTACGTTAGGTTGTCTGAAACTAGGGACTGTCATTGGTGATAAGGTTTAAAAGGTTTATAAATGGGTTTTTGATCAATTGGTTACTTCAGATTTTCAGAGATGATATTAATGAAAACAACTTTAAAATCTAAAACAGTAATGTAAAAACACATTCAAGGCCGTTTCCTGGTTTTGTAACAATTTTGAAATTGTAAACAACGAAACACAATACAGAGAAATATAAGGCTTTTATCAAGAAATAATCTTATATTTCAATTAACGATGATGAAAGAAAAACAAGATTTCTAACAGAATTAAATATTAAGGAACAAAAGGTTTTACAGGTCTTAAAATTACTAAAGTAATTTCAGAGGAAAGACTGTAATACGTTCAACATTCAAACCAATCAGAAATAATAAACAACAATGTATATAAATTCAAATTGATTTACTTGTTAGAAAAACACTTTAAAAGGAAAATTTAACAAAGCATGATAAACAGGGGAAGACACATAGTTACAAAGTTGCAGGATCCAGAATCTTGTTTGCGATTTATATTCCGATGAAATTCAAAACTAAAATTACAAAAATGGCTCTCTCCAAAATTTCTGAAGCACCTTTTCAGCCTTTTGAAACTATATTTATACCTTTCTATCAAAGTTTCTCGTTGGTAACTAACCAACCTCCTAATATTACGGTTACATAAAATAATGTCAACCGTTTACAATTTCTTTCAAAATTCTAATAAATAAAAATATTTACAAAATTTTAAATTTGCGTTGACGAACTTTCTTTCTCTGTTTCAACGCATTGAACACATTTTCCCAAAAAGCTTACTAAGATCCTGGGAGCCTCAGGTATCTCATTAGCTTCAAAAGAGAAAAATCTCCTCTGTAATTCTGGCAATTTACTTTCTATCAAAGATTCTATAAACTTCACTGTTTTCAACTTTAAACTTGAATTGACCATCCACTTATTTATTTCTGTAATGTTGACCAATCTAATATTTGAAATTTCTGCTTTCTTTTCTTCGAGCTCTTCCCTCGACTTCAGCTGATATCTGACAATGTTGATTTCACCTAATGACCCAGAATCACCATCTGTCCCGATATTTAATAAATATTTTTCAAAGAGATTGAAAATTCCTTGACAATCTTCATTAACTTCTTTTGTAATTCTTTTATATTCAGCCAATTTTGATTCCCAGACCTTTATCATTATATCTCCTTTTACCTGTTCAGAAATAGATAATTTCTGATTTTTTCCAATTTCTTCTTTTTGTGAAGAAGCCACTGCTTTCTGAAAAGTAGTTCTCGCTGCTTTTGCTTCTCTTTCTTTCTGGAACACCTGTTCCATGGATCTATTTGACTCCTGAAAATAGTTCTGGATGATTTCCAGATTACAGAATATTTTCTGTTGTTCTTGTTCTATACTTACATATATCTCTGATGTCTGTATCTTGAAACTTTCAATTTCAATTACCTGATTAACAATAGAAATAATCTTATCTTGCAAAAATTTATTTTCTTCTCCCAGCTTTTGAACCTGTTCTTGAGTGACCTGTATCATGTGTTTTGCCTCATCCAAGTTTTTATTCAACTTTTGGATTTCTTGCATATCTTTGAGTCTAGCTTCTTCTAGACCCTTCTTTATTCCCCAACCGATATTCCTTTCATTTTCCTTTAATCTGTCTTGCAACTGAATTATTTCTTGATCCTTCTGCTCAAGCATAGTTGTTAGGTTTCCTACAAAATATATGTTAGCTGATGCTATAGCACCCATGGTTTCTGCTAATTCTGTAGCGAACTCTCCTTCCTTGAGTTTCTTGCCAGTCCTTTTCCCTTTTCTGTCCCTGGTTCTTTTATTTGAGAACCCTCTGTGTTCTGGGGAGGTATTTCAGGATCTTTCAACTTATCTTTGTCACTTGACTTATCCCGAGTATCAGTTTCAAATCCTGGAGGGTTTCTTCCTATTCTGGCAATGAAGTCGACATTTCACCTTGTAAAATCTTCGGCAGGCAACTTCGCCTATTTCGTTGAAAAGATGTAAACCCCACCTGTGAGTCAGGTGACAAGGCCTGTACTCTATTCTGCACTTCCTCACAAGACTTAACATTTTTGAAAATATCATCATAAACTGAAACTTCATGTTCATATGCTTTTAAATTACAGTGTATGTAATGCCGACTAATTATTTGGTAAGGGTCGTGTTTTCTGTGCTCGATGCTTACTAATTTCACTTCGTCCAATGACTCGGCCTCCGCCTTAGAATGGCCTAAGTTTGATAAAATGAATTTCCCGACATAAACAGGGAAAGATGGCCACACTTTTTTCTGCAGAGCTTTTAATTCTAACCCAATACCACCCTTGACTAACTGATAAGCCACTTCTCTGCATACCAACCTCTCTGGTAAAATTTTTGGGAGTGCGTGAGGCGGAATTGAACAACCATAAACCCTAACATAGGAAAAAATTTCCTCAATGAACCAGTCAACAACTGATTTGAGGCTTTCTATGACGGTATTAGAAATGCGAGGGGGTTCGCATCCAAAGAATATTTTGTGCAGAGGGATAATTACATAATGACAAACATCATAAAAAATATCTTTTGCATTTTCTTCCCAGAGAGCTGAGTGGTATTTATGAACAGGCTCTGGGCAAGAAACATTCCAACTCCAATTCATTAATGGGAAAGGAGTCATAAAACAAATGGCATCCATAATATATGCAGACATATAAAAAGACATTGGTTGTCCTTTTGACTGGGCTGCTTTGTAATTCACAACCTCCGATGTGAGGTTATCTGACAAAATTTTATGCCAATTAAAACTGCGTCCTTTTGAAACTTCCTCTAGGAAAGGTGTCCAGTCTGCATGAAAGTGACAAGGATCCTTTCTCCCGAAAAGTCTACATAACATCATTGCTACATAAACCATATATTTGTTTAAGGAAGTTGTGGCATAAATCCCATGTAAATCAGCCCTAAACTTATTTTCATCCCTGGCCCATCCTTTAATCATGTCAGGGTATGTCTGGCCCGCTTCAATGCATTCTTTTTGTTAAATTTACATGCAGCAGCGAGAGCCATTCTCTTGAAGGATGGCCAAGACCCTAGATGTGTTCTAGGGCCCCTGGATGTGTTCCAGGGAATCCTTGCTTCGTGCTTGGATTGATCCTTGGATGTGTTCCTTGGTGGTTGATGCAAGACCCTAGATGTGTTCTAGGGCCCCTGGATGTATTCCAGGGAATCCTTGCTTCGTGCTTGGATTGATCCTTGGATGTGTTCCTTGGTGGTTGATACAAGACCCTAGATGTGTTCTAGGGCCCCTGGATGTGTTCCAGGGAATCCTTGCTTCGTGCTTGGATTGATCCTTGGATGTGTTCCTTGGTGGTTGATTCAAGACCCTAGATGT